>LOND01000929.1:32464-64552 GCA_014220965.1 Paragonimus kellicotti | reverse complement strand
GGAATTATTGGTGTTGTGAATATTCATGGTTGTGTGGGCTGAGATACTGCCAGGACGCCCAGACCTAGACAGGAGAACGATTAGGGTTCTCAACCAAAGCCTTTGGCTCAAAAGCCTGTACCGCAAGGCAGCGGTTGGGTGGCAGTGTACCAGAACTGGCACTTTTTCCGGAAAAAGATGCTGAACTTCCAACCCCCAACCTGGAGGACTGCCTAACGCAGCCTTGACCAGGTTTTTTCTTCCGTATGAACCATGGCTGGTAGATCGCTCTGACGAATTAATCCTTCCTGAATTCTTTAGTGGAATTGACGTTGGTCTCGTGATAGATTGATTACTTTTTAGGGTCGGACTGCCAGACCATGCGTGAGTCGGTTGTATTGTCGTCTAGACCATTTTTTAGCTATATCGACCCAAACTGCTAGCTACTTCGGCTGTTGATATGGTGAATTACATTGTTAAACAAAAATAACTTCGTCGTGAGTTAGTACTTGTTGAATTAGTCCGGTACGTGTAACTGAACGCAATCCCATGACTATGGACCGACTGAACCCGCAGTGACATTAAACGGGTCAGCGATGTACGAATAATACGTATTTGTTTCTGGTAACTGTGATTAAGGAAAATGGTCTGGTATATTTGTGTGTACGTGTAGAGCGACAACTTTGAAACCGGCGTTAGTGCAAGAAAAAGTGTTTACATCATGCCGATGTGAGGTGTTCAACAGTACGTCGCAGTGTGAAAATCAGCAGAAAAAAATCGATTTTTTTGTTGGGTTTGTTTCGAACCAACATAGTTTGTTCCAAATTCACGTGAATGTGCATCGAGACATATCTAAGGGCATTGCAAATAGGTAAATTTGCCTGTGCATTCCATACTGAAACTTGGAATCCAGCTTCGCTATGACTCATCTTCAGGCCAGTACACCTATATAGGGAGTTAGATCGAGATATCGATCAGACTTATTACAGAGAAACTAGGTCACTGGTCAGTCAATTGGCGATGGTTTGATTGGTCGGTTACGTCACGCTTGTCCATTGGTTTGACCGCGCAGGTTGACCATCGATCTAGTGGTGCAGCGCCTGAACAAACCGCCTTCGGTGACACAATACCGGGTAAGGTAACCTGATTCCGATAGCCCCGGCGGTACGAAGTGTTTTCAACGGCTTTTGATGGGTTGCCTGGCACGCGATATACCACTTGAAGGCTTGATCAGTTTTCACCTGGTGCCCGCTTTCGACCAGATGAGCGAGGATAGCACTGTTGACCGATCGTGATTTCCCGTGCCCCAGCCACCGTGGATGGTGTTCTCGGATTCGTTTCGAAAGTTGTCTTGACGTTCGACCAATATAACCTGCTCCACAGGAACAAGTGAATGAGTAGATACACATAGATGAGGTCTGAACTGTCAGTCTTTGTTATAAGTGAGAACTGGAGATGTGGCATATCTAGCTGATTGTCTGGTTGAGTCTATTTGTCAGCCATTCTGCGGCATTGTCACCTTTGAACGGCACTCGAATAAACACAGGCTTCTTTCTTACGTCCTGCACTTCAGGTTTAGGTGATATTCTGATCATATTTCTGATGATAAATCGTTCCGGGTAGCCGTTATCATGAAGTACGTTCTTTATGAATTCGAGTTCATTTTCTAACGTATCCGCTGAACACACTATGATCCATGGGTGAGACAACGCATTAGATTTCTCTTTTGTTTTGGAGGTACAAAACTGTGAATTCTGCGTTGAATAGTTCCGTCTATTCGTCGATGTAAACGAACATCTAGGAAAGATATCTGGTTTTCAGTCTCCTCCTCAGGCGTAAACTTAACTGACTGGTGGGTGCGGCTGAACTTGCCCAGTACTGTGCATTCGTATCCGAGATGGTGATGACAGTTATATCGTCTACGTATCGATGATACTGCCTGATAGTAGATTGAAGCATAGTGCCTTCCATCTTTCCCATGACTATATTAGCCGGGAAAGATCCGAGGGGATTCCATTGCCACACCATTTGTCTGTCGACTACAGCACACCGTTGAACAGCAGTTGTACATCGAATGTGCAGCGGAGCAGGAGCTCTTTCAATTTCAGTGGTGGTAAACCAATATCGATCCCGGTCTCAGACACGTAATCACAAATAAAATTGACGGTTTCTAGCAGCGGTACGTTTGTGAATAACGACACTACGTCTAATGAGCATGATTTCTGTGAATTCATGTTAACATTCTGTATGCAGTCGACAAATTCAAACGTATCACGTAGACTGAGCGGGGCAATCGCTTTTCGGACGGGTTCAAGCAGTTTCGCTCTGATTCGACATACGGCCTACCGATTCATACTACTGACTGAGTAGACGGCATGTATATGTCAGAATGTACATCCGCTCCTTATACCGTGTTCCGCGTTCCCCCCTATCACTAGCAATGGCTAAACCTCACTTTAGCTCCACAAAATTCATACGGAATTAAATGGGTAAGGCAGAGTAATTCTCTATGTGAAAAGCTTCTGGGCCTAAAAAACGTAAGATCGAAACGGACAGATACAGACGTGGAGAAATTGGTTCACTCTCGATACGGCCTTTACGATTTAGGGGAAGTCAGAGAATAAGTGCACACGCAGTGAACTCCGGTTGATACTCAATTCGACGGGCCGCCGAATATCGGCAACATACGCGAAGTAGTGAATTAATGAATATTCATTTGTTAATAGGTAGTTTGGCAGATTTAAGATATTTAGAATATTCATTTGCTTTCTAGCTTTGAAGACGCAATAACAACAGGCGCGCATGGACTGTGATTGGCACGGACGTTCACTGCATCAATCGTAATTTGCTAATG
Organism: Paragonimus kellicotti; assembly: GCA_014220965.1. Classification (NCBI taxonomy): domain Eukaryota; kingdom Metazoa; phylum Platyhelminthes; class Trematoda; order Plagiorchiida; family Troglotrematidae; genus Paragonimus; species Paragonimus kellicotti. The sequence continues at coordinate 61,719 of LOND01000929.1, read as the reverse complement.
AGTGCATCATATTTGATAACAGCTACACGTAATCATCCTCATCAATAAGAAAGGTTTGTCATTGAGACCGTCTTTGCGGTCCAGTCACAAGAATTTTAGGAACCAACATACCAAAATTATTTATACCCGAACAATCAACAAGATATCTAGTTCATACAAACAAACCAGCTGTAAGTGAAAATAAGGCGTCATCAGCAAAGCAACACCCTTAAGGCTTCCACTGCTCCGAGTCATTAGTTGCGCTCACTCAGCAAAGTAAGCAAAAGCAGAACAGTCGAATAATGCACTGAAATAGACAAAGTGTGACCATATAAGTGTTCAATCTGTGGGGGAAAAAATCCAAAGCAACAATCAATGAATCTGATAATTTCCGCGAGTGGGAATCACGATACTGGATTGCTGATAGTTCCACGATTCACAGTGGGTCTCTTATACACAAATATTACCGACTTTAATGGCAACACCAGGCGATACTAATATTTTCCGAGCACAATAAAAACGCGTATATGAAACGAAAGTGAAGCAAGAAGAAAAAGGAATACTTAGTTCACGAAGTACGTCACATAATCCAGATAAAGCCAGCTGGATAATGCAACCTACATGCGACTGCAAAGAAACAGCTGTCATGTGGCGGTAAGATTGCATATGTGCGACAATACCTTGCTGAGGTTCACCGCTTCGTCTTTACTTCACAAACAACCCAACAGGGAAACAGAAGCATGCACATCAACTATGACGTTTACTTTCAGAAGACAAAGTGAATCAGGACACCAGCAGGTCTCAATTTACAGATGGCTGACCTCATTCTCCTTGGCCAGGTTATCGCCTGATCACTTCACATGGTGACAGTTTGGTAGGGTAACAACGCAAGAAATCGCACGTAAGCATTTTCAGACTAACTTCCCAAATACGTACACTTTCAAAGTTTGGACCTCATTCTTGAGTAATTTTCATGTTAACCTACTTGCCACATATCTGGTTGACGCTCTTCGATGCGTGGGACGAAACGAGAACGCCGACACCCAATAACAGTGCGCTCGTTATTCACAATCATCGGCAGCAGTTTCCTGATCATAAGGTACGTGCCTTAACTGTAGTCTGATGAACACGCAGGCTAACAGAGAAAAAGGACATGAGACTGGGGCAGTTTTCACACTAGAGAAAGTGCAGCCAGTCAAAGCTCATGCACGAGTTGTTGCGAGCTGAATTTAGCAAGACCAACGCCTACCAGTCAGAACAGCAACAAACTGATACATCGAGTTTACCTGTAAGAGGTTGGTGATTAAAGCAATGTCTGAGCGAACATTTATTAAGGAATCCAACTACATAGATCAAAGACATGGGAACCAATACAATGACCAGGTAAAAAGATACATGGTCACCAACGGCTGCCAGCACTTCATCGACTGGAATTATTAGCGACGTCATGTGCAACAGTTCTGACATTCTGGCAAGATGCAGTGAAGTGGTATCATTGCTCTGCATCTAATCTAACCATTTTCCACAGAATATTGCACTCAGTTGACTTCTAAACGAGCAATGCGACGATCTTTATTAAGTAAACTACTGTGGTGCATCGCAAGAAATTATTTTGAAGACTCTTGACCGAGACAGCCGAACGGTATCCAGATCACATACTTATGGCATGGTAACACATGATATATAAGTTAAAACCTTGATCCCTTTCCGAAACAAAACACACAAGCGATTGAGAAAGTAGTGGTAAGTTCGACATATATTGCGCATGATAGAATTCACGTGGAATTCAAGAGATCAAGGAAGCATGGAATTGCAATGTGAAAGGTCGGATTGATATATGTAAGTAAAAGTTTAAAAATGTAAGTGTAAGATTATAAAGAAATACGGTTAGTTGGTCAATGTCGTATGAATAATCGACGAGGCAACCGAGAGAATCAGCTAGAATAAGAAGGGGAGTGTTGCTCACATAACACCAAACTGGCGCGCGCAACAGGTATCGTAGAAAAACTAGGCTGGCAGACCCACTGACCAGGATTGAAACGTTCAACCTGTAGGACGTGACATACAAGTTGTCAGCAAGTAATGAAAAGTTTAGGACAATGTTCTACAGCGGCTTAATGTGTTCTAACAACGAAACTAGTGCACGTGTATGGATACCAGCCAGAATTAACCAAAGAAACACATGGGAAACGGGAAGAAATACAAACAAACAGAATCCAGGCGCAAGAGTAAGAAAAGAGAATTATGCCAGGTTGTAGCACAATGATAAAATGAAAAGAGAAAGGCGATTACTTCGCTAAAAAATAAATAACAGAATGATCTCAAGGACCTTGCTGATAGGTCACATAATTGATCTCATCCACGTGGACGATGGAAGTAGGGCATATTTGTGAGATTATATACATCGGAGAAAATGATGGTTGAAGCCAATCAAATGAGAACGGCAAACCAAAACAAAACGCGTGAGCTAACATGGTAGGAAAGAACGGAGCCTGCAAAATGCGCTCCTCACGGGAATTATCGACACACGGGTATTGTGATGGTTTGTAACCACAACAGCAAAAGACAAGAAATCCAATCTGGAGTTTGCGTGAAACGGGACGCTGAATATGTACTCTGGGCAACGCCTGCAAAATGAGAAACCAATATCGTGAGAAAATGGAACAAAGACAGGCAACCCGTTAAAGAGAGGAAGAAACGGAGGAAATGCGTAAAAGTTCGGTCAAGAAGACATGAACAACAAGGAGAAACAATAACACAGGAGATATGTTTTACCTCCTACTGCTGATCAGAGTTACGAACACAATATATATGTATATATATTCGGAGTCTCAAAGCGCTCCCAAACATAATCGATCAGATCGTACAACAGTCGTAATCGAAGTGCAGATGTGTAAACAAAACATACAAATAACCAAGCAAAACAGTCAGGACGATAGGGGGAAGAGGAGATATGGCAAAGCCAAGAACACATAACCCGGTGTTGCTGCTTCCGTCATGTACAGCATGAGTTTGCGCTAATATTAAGCAGCCGATATAGATCGTGAGGTGACGAGGATAGGTCTATGCAGATGAACCCGAGGAGAAAATGACTTCATACAGGTTGGCTCGTTTGTCCCCGGAACCTGTGACGACAAATTTATCATCCGGCGAGATGTCACAAGTGAGAACAGAAGCGGCCTCTTTGGTCTGCACATGAATTTTCGTGTGAAGGGTTAGACAGGAATAGAAAAAATGTAAAAACGTGCAGGTCTAGTGATCCGAAAAATGACATCCTGCAAGAAGAAATTGCAACGCTCTTTTCAGCTCGAAGAGCGTCTAGTTTACCAATGGACACCAAACGTTGAAATGAGGGGTACGAACAGCTGCTATGATGAAGAGACTGGCTTATCTGAAAACCCCGTTCAAAAGTAAATTAGTAGGAAACTGAAATTTCGTCTAAAAACTACAGTTTCGAGAACATGCCGCTACCGACGGGTTTCAAAGAGGTAAACTAGGGCTACTAAACCAAACACGTGATTGAATAATATTACATTGTAACTGCGATAAGAGCAACAATGGACAGAAAAACTGGCGACTAGCCCCCCAGATCCACGCACACAATCCAAAGTGAACACGTGTGCAGCGGGGTCAATAGCGCAGTTTACTGAGTGTGTACTTGAAGCCGGATACGGTCTCCGAGGCATTCAGTGTGGGAGTTAAGAAAACGAAGAGACGTCCCGTCATTCGTCAAAACGAGATCAATTCGCGCATTGGTCTATTTCTGTGCTTACTCGCAGTTATATGCACAACGTGGCTAATCAGAAAATAAGGCGATAAGCCGAACTGTGCGAATTTCGGCAGACATCCGTACATTAAAGTTCGTTCATTGTAATCAACCCAAATGAACACATGCATACGGTAAGATGTACACAAAAACTTGGACGAAATAACTTTGATTTCATTGTCAAGAATCTTAACCGACTTGGTGAAATTAAGAAAGTAAGCTCCAATCAGGTGAACACATTGTTATAACAATGAATCTCAAGGTAATAGATAAATATGCATACTGCCGTACAAGATATACAAAAGGAAAAACAGGCGAATATATTGAATGTGCCTTAACATTTGGAATCTAACATCATGATCACTGAGGTAGATGGACTGAAGTTTGAGCCAAACCGGTCACTAACAAGAGTCAGATCCAAAAAGACTTACTTCTAGTAAACAGGCGCCATAAGGCGTACGCCAAGCGTTGACTTGATGATCTTTTCCAGTAGTAATAAACCAGTCACCGTGGTGTGCGAACCGTAAGGCCAAAACACAACTTTCATGATGTGTCAGACGGAAATGCTGTGGCTGAGACATCGCTGACGATGATGTGTAGGACGACAGTGGTGATACAGTTGGACTGGATTCATCACGGAGGTTTGCACACACACCAGCAGGTGCAGGCCCATCAGGCCCAATAGCAACTACTTCGATTTCGGACGATTCTAAACCCACAGCAAGCCAACCACCTGTGTTTGCACAGGTTTTATTAGATCCTCCGACGATAACGCTTCGACCTTCAACGGATTGTGGACTCGAAGTATCCCTGAGAAGGCCTGCGCTCGAAGCTGAATCCCCGTCACCGGAACGTGGCGACATGGAAGCAACTTGGTGTCGAGCCATAAACAGAGGGTTGTGGCCGATAGTCAGACCTAACGAGAACACTTGCGACTTGAACTCAATGTGATGTAAGGGACGTGCGGGCTGAAATCGGTGCACAAACATACACAGTATTTGGTCACTTTTACGAAGTGATAAATCATACCGGACATTAAACGGTGCTAGCAGAAGTCTCAAACTCTAACATCTCCCGAAGCAAATCACTAAATCAATCCGAGGACAGCGCCTAAGCTTATATAAATGACGATTATCAGCTGATCTGTTCATTGAATAATAGACCAACCAACACTTATGGAAATAATAAACAAGACCGTAATCCTTTCGGAATAATCAGGTCCCGCACTTAAGGAAGGTGGAAGTTTCTCATTCATTATCTGTTTTCCGTTGAAAATCCATTCGAACAGGATGTTAAATTGTGGTACTACAAAACCGTTGCATGCTGAGCATTTTTATTAGAAGAGTTGATCCAATGTTCGCGATGGGGATGCTAGACGTTTTTAAACCGGAACGCATTCTGGGACATATTGTGAACACTAATTAGTGTAATTGCGCATACACAACAATATCGAGTTACACACGGAAGTCTGATAAAAAGCGTTAGCGAAAATCTACTTTTCCTAAAAATGGTTGGTTGTTTGAGATATATTCAAAAATAATTTGAGTTTGAACTGTGTGATTTCGTACCATAACGTGCTGAAACTCAATTTTAGTGCGTTTTCCCTTGTTACTTGATTGACTCATCCATCTGTGCTACATCAATTGGAATGGGATTCTACAAGACCAATTAAGGTGTATATGTATGCAAACGCCAGTTTGCTATGTTGACTTCAGTTTGTGAGTAAATGCATACTCAGGACAAGGTCATCGATGTCTTTCTGCAGCTTTATGCGTCGTTACGCTCAGTACTACGTGTTGGTAAATCGTATATTGTTTACCTGTACGTTAGTCATTTCTAGTTTTCGGCGATTACGCGAGTCACATTAAAGTGTATCCGCAAGACTATTGACTCTGTTAGTAAAGTGAACCGTATTTTAAAAATTTTAAACAAAATACCACATCCCAGAAAGTCAGCGAGCAGCATTCAAAACCACTTCCACCTCATAATTAGCAGATCTCCGTGTCATTGTCTAAAGAGCCACCAACAATCCAGAGAACAATTTAGACATTACGATATCTCAGTATCCACAGCGTAATACTGTTGTCCTTAAAACGTGTCGGTTGCAATAGAAGATGGATGTTTAACAACTACGAATAATCCTGTCTACGATACACAAAAACAGCTTGACGACATTGTTTAACCGTTAAATCTTGCCTGCCAGATTAAGTGTCTATCCTAACTGCAAGGAACAAAATCTGAACCCAAAAGCTACCAGAGAACCCCGGGATGCAATGGGGAATGTGACTGAGACCGACTGATCCGAACGTATCGACGAAAATGCATGATATTTTGAAAGAACTGTGTTTTTCAATTATTCATCGGGATCACCTTGTTTCAGAACACTGAGAAGGTTTTGTACAACTTCCATCCACGTAGAAATGCTCTGTTCACTACCATTAGGTGTTCGGATCTTGTAAGCGGGAATTTCAGAGGCCATTTCGCAGTTACACTACTACCACAACAACAGAACTGGTTGAGTTAGTCAAATACAAGCTTAGCTTCTTCAACAGAATTTGTAGTTTAGTTTGCGGATCGACGACAAGGATAACCTAGGTGGACGATAACAGCTACACCTGCGGTTTTTCAATAACAAAAGTGGTACCAACAATGATAACCAGGTTGTAACATGAAGCCCCATATTCAAATGACGTTTAACGATTTAACATTCACAGGGTCCCACAAATCTCAGTTATTCGGATTACCACATAAATCTGTCACGCCTCTGACCGCACTGTCAGATTAGAGTGTACAACAATGTATTCGCATTGTCCAACCACACATGCACGCAATAATCACTGATTAAGTGCATTTTAGTATACACAAACTAGCGACACCTTTGTGAACTCAATCATAACCAGTCTCAGACTTCCACGTTACTCTAAACAAGCAACTACATTTCAGTCGAAATTCAACTCGGAAATTTCTGACGAAGACGAATCGTGGTGCAACGTCATGATTAGAGGTCTACTATGCTTAACACAAGTCAAGACAAAGCAAACTTTAATGCAGACCTGAAGCAGATTCAAATTTTCTTTGGTTTACGCACTTTCCAGGTGCGCTGGAAAGGGTGCTTAGTTAACAACCACAAACTAGGTTTGTAAAACAAGAGTAAGCAATCCAAGTATGCAAGTTGGCTGCTCGTTGGTGTCAAACCGTGAGACCGTTCGTGGTAGAACTTGGTTTTTCAAAGACGAATATCTGTCAGTCTGTGAGGGCGTCTGATTCAAGGATCGACCAAACTACATATAAAAATATAGATAAAAGCCGCAGAAAAAGAAAGTTACCAGTATTGATCAATGGTAACGGAACCGACAAAAGGTAATAATGAGCCGTTAAGAACTATTCTATAGGTGTACCCAAATAGCGCTACGTTTCTCTCCTAACATCACTAAGTTATCAACCGACATGATGATCATTAGCTTGTCCAGATTTGGACAGTAGCAGTCGGGACAACCGGGGTTCGTACCGTTCGAATAATAAACAGCCAATACCACTGATTCATTACCAACTTTCCGAACACGAACAGGCTGATTGGGCGCCTTCCGGATTACGAACGACAGGAAAGCGAGCGCAGTATCAGAGCCAAATTCGTATTTGGCAAATGTTGTCTGTTGGATGGCAATAATAAACATCATATCCAAGTTTACTATCACGCACAAGCGTTGAGGAGATTTTATATAGAGTAGAAAGACTGGAACAGTAAAATGTGCTAACCGAAAAAACGTAACAACAACATTCTGTCGATCCACCGAGCAGGCATTCACGGAATACAAATGGGTTCAATTCAGGCTATCGTAATAAACTTGGAAACGTCATAATTGTTGAACAGTGTTTGGTATGAGGTAAAACTTATTCAAAAGCAAAAAGAATAACCTAGAATATCCGTCTGAGTTAACAGAAGAGTTACTGTTGCATCTAGAGAGGATTAGGCAACCCTATGACTGCACATAAGTGATCATGGCTGGGAATTTAAGTGTGATGGTCTGGTCATACCGAATGTGAGTTCATTGGAGCAGGGATCAACAAGCACGTTCCATGGACACCAGGCCAGAGTACAACGCTGATAAAAACGAAACCTTGGCAGTAGCTACATCCATCACATCTTTACAATTCGCCAGATGCTTGAACTCAGTTATTTCTAAAGAAGGTCAACAGCTGTCTTCTTGGACATCAGGGGGCCCTTGATTCAATTGACAGAGCTGCACTCTGGGACTGTCTATCGAGGAAGGGTGTGCCTGAGAAGTATGTGAACATCCTGAAATAAATTTATTGTCAGACGTCGAGCCGGCTTACAACTTATGGTAGTTTACCGCCGAAATTTGGCATCTAACGTGGGATGCCAAAAGGCTTTCCAGCCATCCCTTCATACGCAACTTTGCAGCAGACGAGATCATAAAGTGTGCCTTGACAGGCTGTGAGTACGATGGTGCAAAACTTTCCCAAGCATTCGACATCGGGACATAGAGTACGTTGATGACATCGCCCTAACCTGCGAAGGTTTACAGGGAGCCCACAAAACCCAAGACAGATTAGGGGCTTCAGTTCTTCACTTTGGTATGGCTTTAGTTTCGTGACCACAAAAGATGCTTGGCCTGCGAAGTTGTGTATTACACGAAATCCCTTTACAGGTTATGTGAAAACAGAACAACGAACGCGCACACTCATTTGCATGGCTGATGTGTATCCGCACACATTGGGCAGCAATGCATTGTCATTCGCCCATAGTGTATACACACAGTTCCAATAGGCGTTTCTGGTCCCTCGCCTTTCTGGCGTTCAGACCTGCCCTTCAGCTCCCGAATGTACGAACTATATTACTTAAAAAAGAAGATACATGTTCTACATTTGTAACTTTTATACGCACCGCGCTGTTGCAAGACTGGCAGGACTCTGCACCTGCTTTCACTCTTGGTGGTGAGCCGTTGGAGGTAGCTGGGTTCATGTACCTTAGGAGCTGTAACAGCGCTGGTGGAATGTCTCATGAGATCGAAAACCGCATAGCAAACGCTCGAGTGACGTTCACCAACCCACGCTGTCCGTGGCCTCGGTAAGACCTGTCTTTCTGTGAACGGCTGAGCGTATAATGCCACTGCAAGAGCAGTTTTGCATGGTTCAAAAACTCGGTCCATTCGCGCGGAAGATGTTCACAGAGTATCCGTTTTCGACCATCGGTGTTTGCGAAATATCAGATGATAGCAAATTGGGGAGCTCGAAAATAGAGCAGTGAAGACGACGCAGCTAAACAGGATTGAGACTGCAAGCGAAAAAGCACGGTTTCTCGATTTTGTTCGAGACAACTGAGTGGGCAAACAGGAGAGATGCTGCACAAAAATAACGTTGAGTTATCGAGTGAGGAAGAGGTTTAAAAGTGAAGATATTTACACCAGGTCAGTTGTTGCTAACTACATGCATACAAAATTGTCATACGTTTAACGTCGGAGCAAAATGTAAGAATGAGGCTACTGTAAGGGTGTCGAAACAGAGCAAGTCGGATGAGTTGGGACCCCAATCGGGTGGTTCGGAGACAGAGGCCAAGGTACAAAACAACACCGCGAAGCACAACCCTCGCAATCTAGTGGAAGTCGATTATCAGTAATGATACAGTTCAGATGCAGCCTAATGCAAATTCGCTCGAGATAGGCACAGTGAAAATCAGGTTTCTCGCGATGAACAGAATTGCTTATAGCCAATATCCAGGAGCCGATGATTCACAACTAATTCGCTCGTCAAACGGTGAGAAGTCGAAAGATTGGTGTTCGCTTGATCAGGTTATTAACATAATTATATGTACGCTTTCAATTCAAATTAACAGTAAAAGTGACTGATGGTTCATTAATTTAGGGAGGACCCCTGACACTTTTTGTCTTTACAAATTAGTGGATAACTCACGTTAGAACTGTAGACCCTGAACAGGACATCCACGGCGTAAATAACGTAGGATTATTCAGACCGACACCAGGGACCTTTCGTTTAACAATTATCGCAGCCATTCGAAAACACCAAAACCAAATGTTTAAGTGTGCTAGAGGCTCAAACGCAACAGCGCCTATTTAGCCACAGCTTTTGTGAAGGTTAGTTTTGCTTTGAGTGCTTGGTCGTGCAGAGTAGACACCTGTCCACAGAAAAGTCCTCACATTCGGATGATAATCAAACGCCAACGTATAAAAAAACAGGCAAGAAGTTTACCATAGACATATATTTTGAACAAAGTGGCTGCCTGGCACACTGGTTGATGGATAGTCAGTCCTTTATGATGTTACCCAAAAATACTTCCCAGAGCAATTCATCATACCGAACTGACGAAAGAAACTTACTGTTACAAAGCAACTATGCGTAAATGGTGTTTTCGCTTGAGTCTCGGTCAGACAGTCTTACCTGTAACACAACTTGCCATTCGGCGACAAAGCCAAAGCATAGCAAGCAGGGGCTTCAAACGTGAGTTCTGCTTTGCGGCGTCCAGGACCATTCAAATCCCATAACGTCAAAGCATTTGATTCACCACCGATAACCAGATGAGAAGAATCCTGAAAGAACCAAAAATACAGAATACTAGTAGGTGTTACCAACGTATGATTACATACTACAAACAACACATGTGCTTAGTGGTTAGTACACCTATCACTAAGTGAATACGAAACAAGTTTGACATTACTCATGTGCACCGAAGTTTGCACAAAATAATCTAAACATAACTAACACTTGTAGGTGTAAAGCCAACGGTTCAAAAAGGTAAGTGTAAAACAGCGTACATCAGTGCAGTCCACAAGTTGAGTGAGAGAATTGGACACCATTTTGTTCAAACATTTTTATGAAATGGTGGACCTTCAAATGAACTTACATAAATCACAGCAGTAGGCAGAAATAAAACAGTCTTATTTTGCGAACAAGTACTTAATAGGATTTCTACTGAAAGACCAAATATTCCTCACCATAACAACTATGACGGCATTAACCCCGGTGAACTCCTACGCTTTCTATTGGTCAGCATACTTGTCGATTTTTAGAAACGCTGATATCGAGAAAACAGAAAATGTGGTTGATACAAGGACGAAGGAGCATATGCCGAAGTGATCAGGAGTTACAGATGCACATTTGCTGATGAATGACACTCAACGGAGACGGAACGTCGCGGTTTCTATCGCAAGGTGCCTTGACTATGGATTGAAAATTCAGCAATGAATCATCGGCGAGTGGTGAAACCTCGCAAACTTTGGAACCGTACAAGACGACCGGTTAACTATCGGTAGCAGGATATATACGCCCGAAATAATCTATTACACTGACTGTAGTGGCATTCGCAATTAATAACAAGCACGATCCACGTCGATTGAGTTAGTCATTTTCACGCTGTTTACCTCCATTAGGTGTGTGAAGTGAAGAAAGAGTGGATTTTAAGTCATTCTGCTTGAACAACCAACAGAGACTCAATCGCTGAAAATTCAGAACCTTAAGCAGTTAGACAGCTCCGAACCCATAGCGAATTCGGGTACTGCCTGATCGATTTCGGTAGGGTAGTTGAACAGAAGATTAAGTACACAGTGCCGCCTCGTTAGAGCTTGGCGAAGTTAAGGGGGCGGTCGTTAACAGAAACCCGGGGAAGTCATTAAGACAGCATGACCAAACTGAGATCTTTTAACTCCCAATCAAATGTAGTAGAGACAAACTGAAGTCATTTACAGCTGAGTACAGCGTCTAGACAGACTTTTCAGCCAACCTATCTCAAAAACGAAACATTGGACTTGAGGTACGTCCTTGTCAGGACTAGCCAGTGATAGACCGGAGTCCAATTCACGATCACCACGAGGAAATATATTATCAACAAGCTCTAACAAGGGCCAAATTAGTTCTTCTCAAAAGTCGGCAGCTTAGAAGTTTGGCGAAATGTGCAGGTTGCTGTTAAGTGTGAACCGTGGTTAGTGTATAATAAAAGATTCATTTACCGTTTACAACTTTCGTCTCTATAAAATACCGCAAATCGTCAAGTTCGAAATTCAATTTACTTCATTGCGAATGAACAACACCACTGAAGATTTCAAGAAAAACGAGCTCATTGTCACTGGTTTAGATAAAGATGGCTGAATATCCGGAAATCATGAATTAAGAAAGCCAAAACAAGTCCAATATATGAAAAAGTGAAACCAACAATAAAGTAAGGCAGTGGAGAGAATTCGTGGTGCATGTCCCTGAAATACTGAGAGCTAAGTATAAGCGTAGAACCCAGTCGAATTGCAAGCTCAGACTTTACCAACCCCTTTGTTAACACAGCTCCGGCTAATAAGGCGGTAATTTGGGAAGTTCGAAAAAATGAAAGCAAATTTACCAGTGGTAGGTAACTCTAAAATTACGGAAGGCCATCATTTTTCAAAAAGTCTGTCAGGCATCTAATAACGAAAGAAAATGAAGTTGTCAAAGTTGGAAGTATGCATAATACCATACAGATAAACTGAACGATCCTTTTTAGATGACTCGGCAGTATGTCGATGCGAAAACAATAAAATTAAACGTACCGAAAAAAGTTTGATAGATCGGACGTAACTATCTTGACATAAACAATCAAACGTGAAAAGTGGAGCAATATCGCGAGTTGAAATTCCAGACACCATGGATGCTCCAATTGCAGCTAGGTCCCATAACTTTACACTCCCACGAGCACCAGTATAAGCGAAGTGGGCGACGGCAGACGATGCAATATTTGAGCCAGGAGATTCGGCTAGGCTTTCTACGTCACTAGCCGTATTTGACATACCTCGGCATGCATCTGAGGCAGTGGCTAGGGATGACGCTCGACCTGCAGGACACGGTCCAATAGTCACAGCACATACAACATCCCCGTGTGGCAGACTAGCCAAATGTTGCAAACGACGGGGCAAACCAGGAGCAGTCGTTGCACCGGGAGCAGATGCAAGGGCACACGGTCTGGTCTGTCCGCCGGGAAGAACAACAAATGAATGGGCTCCCGGACCAGAAGAGCTGTTACAGAGGAAAACAAATCAGTATAAAAGTGATTACTGGACAAACACCAGGAACCCAATAAGACTATGAACAGTGCTGAAAAAGATGAAACAATACGAGGCAAAACAGAGTCAATCATCGAATTAGAAGCGATTAAAAAACCAGCAAGGAGTGCCTGCAATTTCCCAATCGACAACATCGCTGGTGTGCTGCAAAATCAAAGATATGTTGATCAAAACTGTTCTACTCATCCAAAGCAAGTAGACGGTTTGTATTAGAAAATACAATAAACATTCCGACAATCAACAGTTGATATGTGGGAAACTTTTAATCAATTTTAAACAAAGATTACATTGCCTTTCGCCAAAAAATGCGAATTTCAAAACAACAAGCCTTAGGCCAAAAGATGTATGTCGTGTGCGCCTGTTTGGACACGACGTCGTCGGTTCATCTGCACGAGTTCACAGAAAATAGCAACAACCTCACATAACCCTCAATGCCAACGAAATGTTTCTAACTGTCGAAAAATTGGGTTGCATGAAGCTTAACGATGCAAGAGAATTGAAAATATTAAAATTAGCAATTACAGACGCCAGTTGCGTACAAAACTCAGCCGAACAATACGGAAAAAAGATGTCGGCAGTAACCCTTTTTGAGGGTTCCGAATGCGATACTTTCACAATAAAACCTAAAATGAAAACAAGGACGACGACATGAAGTAGTATATACAGTTCAGCGGTTAAAATTTACTTGAAGCGCAGGATCCATATCATGGTTGTTCTTATTTATGATATGCTTACCCGGTGAACCTCGATCGCATACAGTTTATATCCTACTCTGTACAATTATAATGCTACCTGGGATATTGAGGTGGACAAAGATTTCGCACATTTCCCGTGAGCACTCTAGACATCTGTGCTGCTCTAGAGACTTCGCTGAGTTTGAGATCAACGACATAAATAATTAGCAAATGTTTTATCAAACACACAGATCAAGATGGCTTTAAATGTTATGATAATGCACAAGTTTCAGTGGTAATGTACACACGATGATGGATGGAGAGAAACAACCACGTAATCGGGCAGTAACGATTGGGACGCTTATAGAATGAAAAACGTACACGAAGTTTGGCATGCCTACTACGAATTACAGTAAGCGCACGAATTATGTCAAATATATTAACAATGCAACTCATGCAATCGGGTGGTACATTTGTAAAGTGTGGCTGGATATCATGGTGGTGATTGCCTGTGTTTACACAATGGAATTTTAAGAATTAAATCCCGACTGTTCACTTTTTGTCACAACACGAAAACTGTATTTTCTTCTGTTCATTCCTGTCTGCCAGTTAGATAACTGTGATAACCATTTATGTATTGTTGTCAATGATGAGGGCGCATTGTGTTGACTGTGCCAGATAACAAACTAAGGTGATAACGCCAGCACACCCAGTGAAGGGGGTGGTCGGCTGAAACTGTTGACATTTCCCTAAAATTGGGGAAGTGCAGTTAGATGTATACGAATGAAAATGTAAACCAATCTTAAGCGCGTGAACTAAATCCGTAATAGCACATCGCAAAAAAAAACTGAAAACAATGGGTTAAAAAATTGCTAATATGAACTACTATGTACTGTAAACCATCAATCATTCAGGTAGCGAAGAAAAAGTCAGTTATGTGACATGTTGGACAGACATAAAAAGCTCATGACTATTTGAACAAGTAAACATGCGAGTGCTTGGAAAACCTGATTGTCAAATTGACCTATGCACAAAAGCGTGTTAAAAAAAAGAACGCACGGAGGTTAATGGAACAGTCTGGTTAGCTTTTTAAGAGAAATGGCCTGAAGAAAGAGCATGATTAAGGGAAGGTTAGACAAACCTTTTGTTTGATGATCGCCAACGATGAGCGGATGAGAATTCGGAGATCTACGGAAGGCAATTTTGAAAATAACAATGACAAACGTACCAAAAACACAAAAGAAACAAACAATGTTACTATGACAACTAACCCACAAGCCATCATTTGGTAAACGTTAAATCGGAAGAAATATCACCTAATAGGATTTACTACGTGTTCACAACCTGTAAAACGTCAGTGGGTTTAAGACCATCATGACAGTCAACTCAATCAGAAGTCAACATCACAACGGCGCGCTACTCTCTGCGCCACCAAATCACGTGAATATCCAAACGAGTAGAAAATGCACACAAACGAAGGGAGAATTTTAGAGTGCAGCTTGAATAAAATAAGTGCAATCCAATTTTGTATATATAGTTTATCACAAAATTGGATTGCATACACGCATGTGCGGATGTCCCGAAATAGGGACACGATCATAACGTTCGCATCGCACAACACCATACAACGAATGTGTAACGAGGTTCTGGACAGTTGTTAGCATACAGCAAAATTGATCGTATTGAAACAGAGACATTAAAAAAAGGAAACAAACAATCAAATTTGGTCGCAAACGCGGGTGGGTAATCAATCTGAAAGAACTAGGGTCTGAGTTTATTTATACTCGATTATTCTATGCGAGCAACATACAGGGAAGGGGACGAATGGCAACGTCTGTCCAATAGACTGTCTGTCTATCCATTCAACTGTCTGTCTATCCCTGCTTAACTTCTTCTCCGCAGACGATCGCTCTCAGTGGGTACATCTTGCGGTAGATTTCAACGCGGCGAAGTACAACGTGACACTGTGCACATTGTCACAGACAGCGAATTAGCTGAGACGAGGCAAGGAAATGTGTAAAGACAATCGCGGTGGCTACTTCTAAGATAGAAACAACATTGGACGAGCTCCGAGCAACCGGCAAAGATAGGATGAGTTTGAATTAGAACTAGGTGATAAAGAATTTAAAAAATAGTGGATTGGACAGAATGGCAATCATCCATTAAAACCGAAGACAGTGTAACTTCGATCGATGCCAAAATGGCGTATCGCGTCATTCCAAAGAAAATAAATAAGGCATTTGCGCTAATACGAACGAAGATGTCAAAAACAGAGCGTAAAATATTGAGTACGTTGAAGTAGCCGTCGAACCATGAATTTAGAAATATCTGAAAAACGTAATGAACAGTCTAGGCAAATAGTCTGAAAACAACGGTAATTTTTTCGTCTTCATCAAAACATTGCACTTAAGAGGGAAAACGGAATCAATTACACAAACGTCGGAATCAGTGGAATAGCGAAACTGAATCAGACTACCTGAGAAGAGCGTCCAGAACTACCGCCAACGGATCCAACCGCCGGAGCGCTTGACGTTGTTGGGTATGATGCATTGCTATCGGATCCCAACTGTGGACTAGAATCTAGAATGGAAGAAATAACCAATCACCTTTGGTTCATTCACTTGATCAACAAGGGGAACACTGGCATGAATAAAACGTACGACTATTTAATTGATGGAGGCCAGCAAAAAACGTTTCGTCAACTAAAAATTAATAAACAGAATCAAACACACCTAAAAGTACGTGACGATAAGGAGAGAAATCTGGAGCTCGTCCCAAAACGTAGTGGGTCAAAGTGTCGTTCGAGGAGAGAAATAAGAAAACTAAAACGCAGGCAGTAATCATTCAAATGTATGCACGTCAATGACCGCAACACATTGTAATACCAGATGAAGTTTCTAACAAGAAGTATGGTTAGTCAAGAGAATCTCAACCGGCAGTGACATCCTTCGACTTTGTTTAACGAAATATACAAGGTCACCGATAGCAAAGGTACGCAAACACTATATGATACCCTGATTCATACAAATAACTGACGGTTCATTAAATATTGGTTGACTCACCAAACGCACTATCATAATGTGGGAATTTCGAAAACAATGTCAGTGAACACCGGAAATTAGTCAACCAGCAAAAAGAATAAGGCGATTCCAAGCACACAAATTCTCCGTGTTATTGCGTAACACTAGTCGTGTGTAGTTTCGAGTTACTTGATCGTGGAACGTTTAGACATCTCGCCACCGATGACGAAAATAGACACAAACGTGAACCAGCACTCTTCACTTTTAAAATGTACAGTGCAGCTACACAAACAAATTATGTGATTGCCCGACACCATATCCATCAGAATGCTGTTAGGATGGAGCTTCAGTTCATGAGTTGAGGATATTTTAAGAGCAACCCCTACAGACAGGTCAAGATAACAGAGGTTAAATAAACTCGTGTACCACTGAAAATGCTTAACTTTGAAGCAGATGGATATACTAGTTGTACAATGTGCAGCAGATTCACATTTCCAGGGACAGCAGGATGGGGAAACAGAGCGTCAACGAAACAAAGACGTTATAACATATTACAAGACCGTTGGCTGTTTATACGGGTTTATTATTATAAATTTGTCCTAGGAAGAAAACATAATCCACAACAGAACCGAAATTCCACCCTCCTGGTAGAGGACAGTGATATCAAACAATTCTCACTGGGGGGTAACAGTTCACTTCGCCTAGCAGGTAGTATAACAAAGCAATTCGTCTCAGCAAACATTGGATAATTTGCAACTGTGAAGCGATTCATATTAAGTAATGTGACGGGAAAAAAATCCGACTCCACGGATCATAACTTCCTGTGATGACAATCTGTTCGATTTGGCAGGTATTCAAACCAGGAAATGAAGAATAGACTAACAGCACACCAATCCGATGACGATTTGATTAGACGAATAACTACGTCGTTACAACATCACTTGTCAAGCATTTCGTTCACTGCCTGATCGATCACACTACTGCTTGTCATTTCACAAGTGCTGTTGCTGTTACCATCATTACCGAAAATCACATTAGTGGTTTTTGCTGATTTATAACTGCCATATAGTCATGAGGAAAAAAGCAAGACTTAGCCAGAAAAATTAAAAGGAAGGACAGGGGACCAACCTATTAACGACAATTACGTCTACACCCAAGCATTCGATATTAAAGTGCCTACACTTCGCAAACAAACGACCGGGCGAATAGTGCAGATAACGACTGTTAACCATGTTTCAAGAGAGCTCTTTTTGGGTATCTGGGTACTACGTAGAATGCAGGGAAAGTGTGTTGTCAAACTGCACAACCCTCGGTAATAGCAGCGCTCAAATTAAATAAAGAAAACTCGCAACCGTGTGACTGGTGGTCGGAGTCACCAACACTGAGTAATCCTGAGTAAAAGCCTCAAAGATTGAAAGTTCGGTGCACGACGGAGGCTTAAAAAAATCTTCCAACATGCATCATCCAGGTTAGGAAGCAGATCATCAGTGACAGTAATATATCGACGATTGCCACTAGGGGTTAATTGAACGACTAGCGCAATGCCGTCCGCAGTGCGTCAGCCTTCGTACGGAGGTCCGAGGGGAAATAAGCAGGAGCACTTAAAACAGTCGGAAACAATGGAGGGTAGTGCTACCGAAATTTGATAAACAATAGCATTTCTTGTATAGAACAAAGCTGTCAAGACATTGACGACGCTTTGAAATACGTACACATGTAATTTTTGCTTCAATAGCTAGTTGCTCGAATGGTACATGAACTCCCGAGATCACTAAGGACCATTAGCAATTTCAATTATTTGTGATACATCCACATAAACCCTCTTTCAGAATAGTACTCAGGATATGCAGTTACCCCACAATGCTGATATTTTTCTAGTGGCTCCACAGTACCTGAAACGGATTGTATTTGTATCGTAATATAGATATAGGTATGCATATGTACAGGAGTACAAAATGTGGAAGCAGACACGAACAGAGAGTGAAAACATGCGCATCGATTAATGTGTTTATGCAAGTGAGCGAACACTGAAGGCACACGGACATACAGATACACGTCCAAGTCCATATGTGCACCAACGAATGAGTCAGATGTTGACGATAAACTGGTTTTAGGTTGTAAGTTGCATTAGCTAAGATGAGAAAAGTATCGATTTGTGACCATTGCTAGGTGAAGTGACCCAACGTCATAACGCTTCTGACAGTTGAAAAAACACCTGACAGATTTGTGAATACTTCTATCTAAGCGACCGGTGTCGATATTCAACTACCAATTACTGTCAACACACGCACTCGACAGAAACGGCGTCTAACCGGCTGGGGAAAATGAACGAGCATGCGTTAACGGTTTCAGTTAAACGCTGAAAATGTAACCAGCAAACAAACAGCCATGCCCCCCGAAACGCCTACGGACTCAAAACGATCTGAACGTCAGTAAATGAGAAGGCGAGTGATAAAGTTTGTTATGTTAGCGCGCGTGAAACAAGCCATAACATGATCGATTACACAGAAATCAACATCGGTAGCATTATAACCTGTGATGACAAACTTAAAAGGATACTCATTTTGTTAAGTATGGTAACGACGAATTTTGTACCATCCTACTATCGTGCATTTTTGGCCGGGGTATCGGCGACCAAATCTGATTCCATGTCACCTCCTACTGTACCAAATCTATTTGTCCCATTCCAACTCCCTTGTTAAACAACTCCTTACTAGGTGACCCCTCTCCAATCACGATTCCAGACACATATCAGAGACTTACTTTACTTACCGCTTGCGATGGAAGTCATCAAGAATGATTCACAGAATGTCGGTCTTATACACCAATTTCTTCATACACCATTCACGCGACGACATATTAAGATGATCACTTTTAATGTTGAGAAAGATAACAACAGACTGGAGTTAACGTTGGTGACGAGCTTGCGTTATCTCGATGAACCTATTGGGCTAAACTGGACGGTGTGGTCACCACACCGATAGTCACTCATACCAGGCAGGCCAATGGGTAGAGGTCTGACAAACCAGTCTCCTGGTCCTCCAGGTTGGGGTTGGAAGGTTGGCATCTTTTTCCGGAAAAAGTACCAGTTCTGGTACATTGCCACCCAACCGCTGCCTTGCGGTACAGGCTTTTGAGCCAAAGGCTTTGGTTGAGAACCCTAATCGTTCTCCTGTCTAGGTCTGGGCGTCCTGGCAGTATCTCAGCCCACACACAACCATGAATATTCACAACAACAATAAATCCATACTGCATCGGCCGTCTCGCAGTATAAACCGGGTCGCCCTATCTGCTGCATACAGCAGGGTGGATAGGCGAAAACATGCTACTGCTGACCCCTCCCCACTGTCCTATCAAATTTAGCTCTCAGGCCCCTCCCGACCTCCATTTCTGATAATTACTCTACAGGTCCCACAACAGATGTAGCTAACTGTGTAACACTGAGCCGGTAAGTTCCGTCTCTTGCCTTTCAGCTTCAGGCCTCCCTCGTCCCTTGCTTAGACCTAGAACGCGAATTAATATAGGTGCCTTCAACGTTCGCATGGAGGTTGTTGACCGGTTTGCATGCGTGAGGAGCTACATCAGCGGTGGCGTCGGAGGTGTAGGGAATGAAATAGAAGCGCGTATTTCCAAGGCTAGGGCGGTGTTCGCTAATCTAAGACACCTATGGCGACAGAGAGGTATTTCCCTAAAGCTTAAGGGTCGCGTATATCAAACAACAGTGAGGGCTGTATTACTTTACGGCAGCGAAACCTGGCCGCTCAGGGTAGAGGACGTGAACCGTCTCCAGGTATTTGACCACCGATGTCTGCGTTCAATCGCTCGTATCGGGTGGCACCAGCGAGTAAGCAACGAGGAGGTTAGGAAGCGGGTGTTTGGCACTGATTGTCAAACGAGTTTCTTTTGTTCAGTCCTTACATTTGCACAGACTTAGATGGTTGGGTCATGTACTAAGGATGCCAGCTAGTCGTTTGCCACACCGAGCACTGTTTGCCGACGCTGCGGCCGACTGGCGCAAGGTGCGAGGTGGACAGATGATGACCTGGACGTAGAGAAATGAGCTGGTTCACGAGTGGGTTGGTCACTGTAGGTCGGGTTCGTCTCTCGGACTTAAGACCCTCGCGACTCACAGAGTCGGTGGCTTGAGACGTTAGGTGAGATGGCGGCTAATCGAGCTCAGTGGCGTGAATGTTGTTGTTTGGCCGAGTTGTCTGTGAAGTGAGTGCACTTAATGATGCGGGGCAGTGAAAGCCGTAAGGAAGCTGTCTTGCTGATGACGCCTTACTTTCACTTACAGCTCGGTTGTTTGTTTGCAAGGTGTAGGCACCTTGATGTTGTATGTTTGAATATAGACGTAGCTATTTTTAGTAGTTAGGTCCACTTCCCCTCCTCTTTTTTCTTTTCCATATAGGTTTTTCCCTTTTTCTTCGTAATTGTGTGGCAGTTAAGCATCAGCTTGAACCACTGATGTATTGCTATGGTGATGATGATGGTTATGATCATGCAAATAGGTCGGCAGACAGCTCTTGCACGTATTTTGGAGACCCTCGCCATCGATATCTGTTGTCTTGCTGAAACACGGCTTCAGGATTCTAGCTCAGTGCTACAACTCCAATCTCCGTCAGCCGCTTCACCATGCGGATACAATGTGCGTTTGTTTGGAGATCTTGCCGCTTAAGCCTACCGACCAAACTGGTGTTGGAATTGTCCTAAACGCATACGCGGAGAAGGCGCTGTTTGACTGGATACCGTCAACAGCCGTCTTTGCGCTGTCAGACTGGAAGGTACGGTTAGAACATCGAGAGGCGCCCATCACAAACACTGTCTGTTTGTTGTTGCGGCATATGCCCTCACAGACTGTAGTCCGGACGCAGTCAAAGATGATTTTCACCACCAGCCCACTAACCTTGTGCACATCGCGCGGCACATGGAAACTGTACTGGCTGGAGACTTAGAACGCTCAAGTAGGCAGGCTAAGCGCTGACGAGCATGATTTAGGTGGCCCACATTCTTACGGTACTCGTCGAACAGACAACGGTGAACGCTTGTTGCAGCTGTGTGCAGATAATGGTCTACTTCGGGCAAATACTAATTCTCGACGTTGTATACACCAGTGCACTATCTAGTGGACTCTACCGTCCAGCAACTCGTGGACACAGATTGACCACATAGTCCTCAGCTATCGGCGGCGTGGCCGTTTTCAAGATTACAAGTCAATTCAGAGCACCTGCGTAGACTCCGACCATACACTGTTATGTGCCCTATTCGCTTTACGCTTTAGTGGGAGTCCACTTCATCGTCAACCACAAATTGACGTATTTAAATTGACAGAGACACAAGTGCTTCATATCAGCCAAAGTGCGCTTGTTTCTAGTCTAGGATCCTACCTATCAGATGACTCTGAAGCACACTGGACACATATACGGTCTGGCACTATCGCTCGTTCAACTGTCAACCGCTGGAACTTCTCAACGCCCGAAGTAATATCTCATCCAGCAGTGAATACACTTCGACCCGCAAGGCTACTCACTTGGAACTGTACAAACAACTACGAGTGGATCGGGAGGTCAGGTGGATTTAGTGCCCTGTTCAGACGGAAGAAGCCGATACTACCGCGAACTCCCGACAGCTTTTCCATCTCATCCAAGCAACGGGTAATAGGAAACCAGATGTGAGTGAAGTAAACTTCGATGGAGACTCAGCCTTAGTTAAATAACAGCCGACGGTTCTACTCCAGAAAGTCTGGATCAGTGAAGTCGTTCTAAATGACGGGTTTAGCTAACATCATCCTCATTTTTAAAAGGGTTCACGAACTCCGTGTGCAAATCACCAGGGGATTAACTTGATTCTCACTGCGCCATCGTACTTCGAAGACTAAGTGAAACGAGCGAACAGCATATCCTGGAAGAGCAAGTTGGACTTTACCTTGGCAGTAGCTACATCCATCACATCTTTACAATTCGCCAGATGCTTGAACTCAGTTATTTCTAAAGAAGGTCAACAGCTGTCTTCTTGGACATCTGGGGGCCCTTGATTCAATTGACAGTGCTGCACTCTGGGACTGTTTACCGAGGAAGGGTGTGCCTGGGAAGTATGTGAACAACCTGAAATAAATTTATTGTCAGACGTCGAGCCGGCTTACAACTTATGGTAGTTTACCGCCGAAATTTGGCATCTAACGTGGGATGCCAAAAGGCTTTCCAGCCATCCCTTCATACGCAACTTTGCAGCAGACGAGATCATAAAGTGTGCCTTGACAGGCTGTGAGTACGATGGTGCAAAACTTTCCCAAGCATTCGACATCGGGACATAGAGTACGTTGATGAGACATCGCCCTAACATGGTCGAGTGTTGACGGAAGTCTCATCCTCTTGAGTCCTTGAAGATCAGATTAGGGGCTTCAGTTCTTCATTTGGTATGGTTAGTTTCCGTCCGCAACCACATGGCTTGGCCTGTCTCCGAAGAATTAGTTGTATTACTCAAAATCCTTTACACGTTATGTGAAAACAGAACAACGAATGCGCACACTCATTTCCATGGCTGATGTGCATCCGCACACATTGGGCAGCAATGCATTGTCATTCGCCCATAGTGTATACACACAGTTCCAATAGGCGTTTCTGGTCCCTCGCCTTTCTGGCGTTCAGACCTGCCCTTCAGCTCCCGAATGTACGAACTATATTACTTAAAAAAGAAGATACATGTTCTACATTTGTAACTTTTATACGCACCGCGCTGTTGCAAGACTGGCAGGACTCTGCACCTGCTTTCACTCTTGGTGGTGAGCCGTTGGAGGTAGCTGGGTTCATGTACCTTAGGAGCTGTAACAGCGCTGGTGGAATGTCTCATGAGATCTAAAACCGCATAGCAAACGCTCGAGTGACGTTCACCAACCCACGCTATCCGTGGCCTCGGTAAGACCTGTCTTTCTGTGAACGGCTGAGCGTACAATGCCACTGCAAGAGCAGTTTTGCATGGTTCAAAAACTCGGTCCGCCAATGTTCCAGGAGACGTATTTACAGACATCATGGTTGAACATACGAGTGTCGGTGTGTGGTCGGAACACCGTGTTAACAACAACGAAGTTCGCCGACGTGTCTTTGAAACGGATACATCCTGTCGATATATTAGTTTTGTCTTACAGGCTTCGTTGACTTGTCCACACTGTTACAAATGCTAACTCATCGGCTGCCACATCGTGCCCTGTTCGCAAGTGGTGGGTTAGGTTGGGAGCGGCATCCCGGTGGCCAGCGAATGACTCCGGTTCGGGATATGAAGGCATTCACACTTAAACTTTCTTCGGTAGGACGCCCCGGGCTTCCTGGCTAGGGTCAGAAGAATGCCAAAACCTCAAAGGTGTTCATCTTTGGTTGATATTGCGAAGAACGGAAGTCAATGGTGCGCGTGTTACGAATCTCTGAGTGCATCGATGCAATTTTTCTTCTTTCTCGTTTTTCATCTCCCCTTTTTACCTGACACGATGTCTTTCTTCACAAGTTTGTGGCGAACAATCAGAATGAAGACGGCCGGCTTGTGTTACATCGAGGATGCTGCCTGAGTAGAGTAAGGGATAGCGCAAAGTGAAACCGAAACTGAGAAAACGCACGTCGTACGTTTTAAACCGCGGCTAACCACTGTCTTTACCTGTGTTGCAGAGTCGGCGGTTTGCGCAGTCTCCAAAAAAAGCCCTGACGTAATGCTCCATATCGTGTGTTACGCGTTCTTGATAAACGATTACTGGCGAACTCTCGTTCTCCCTCCGGTCGAGTATATTACATGCTGTGACATGTTTACTTAGCAGTTTTCACCCTGCAAATCCCAACAGCTGCTGTACCTAAATCTCGCGAACCGTTCAGGAAGCAGGTAATGTAGCATGCGGCACGGTGGTATATGGCTAAACAAACCAGTGGATTTCAGAGAAATTCCTGGAGTTGTTAGAAGCCAGACGGAACAGTCCTCCTAGCAGTTCATATAACAAGTTTAGGAGGGATGTCCATAGAAGGTTGAAGCTTAGACTGATTTGCCGATCGAGAGGCTTGGCTAATGAAGGGGTTTAGGGAAATGGAAACCACTTTTGCCTCAGAGAACATCGGCACACTCTTCAAGACTGGTCCAACGCGAATATCTGTCAGTGAAGCTGTCAACGAAATTGACTAACGATCACAGAAGCGCACATGCTTGACTACTATGATAGAAATGAACTTTCCGCCTACAGCCTGAACACAGTCTTCACATTATCTAGGAACGTAAGATTATAGGGGAGTTTCAAAGCTTACGGGCGTCAGTCCGGTGTGTTCGTAGTTGAAAATATTCTGCATGCCAATCTATCTCAATTCTTAAACACATTCTGGAATAGACAGGTGATGTTATTGTACACGATGAATTGTATATGCGAACACAGTGGCAGACTAAAAACAAAATGATCGAAAACAAGACTTCAATGACGAGAAATGCACATGGTCAAGCGAGTGACCAGCTATCAATCATTCGAGCAGTGGGACAACGGTGGCAAATGAAAACCTGTAGGTAAGAAAGTCGGCCAAAAAATGTCTAATAATATCATTCTCAACAGCATGAGGTGGCTGTGAATTAAGCCCGTTTCCAAGTGCCTCGCAGCCGCGCTCAGTCGATCTCGCGTCCGCGCGCCCTCTCTCGGAAAAGCAAATCGCGCCAGATACAGAGCGGAGCTCTCCGCTCCGGTAGACCGAGGCGTGGAGCGCGGTGTATAGTGTGTGTGTGTGACGCGTGCGTTTACACAGAGATCCTGTGCTCGCTCTGACCGAATGCGCAGCTGCGACCAGACCAAGCACATGCTCTCGACTCGTGCGATACACAGAGAGACGACAAATGCACACACTGCTGTGGAATACACAGCGGCTTGATCGTCACGAAGCGGCTCTTGGACAAGCTCGCAAGCGCACCGAACCCGACATCTTGCGATAACAAATATTGACCTGTTTAATATGGAGGACAGGCCGGATAGAACGTAAACCTTGGATAGGATGGGACCCACATAAGTTAGTATGCGTACCCAAGGCTCCTCAAACATGGCTGATACATCGTCTGCAGCAACATATAGAGACGGATAAACACTCCTGTGGTGCGAGAACAGTGATACCTGAGTGGGGGTCGAAGACACGCTCCGACCGTCCGCCGAGACGTACGCTGGAGTGCGCGGCGCGCTGAGGTCTCGTGCTATATATTACGTCCGTGCAGTAGTCGTCGCTGAATATGCCGTGCAGCTCGTACTTGGTGTAAAGACAACGATGTACTGGTCAACACAGTTGTACGACGACCGCAGTTCAAATCCCAGTCGGAGACCCAAGAAGAACAAAACTTGCGTTCAGTGTTTCCCTTCAAGAGGAGTTAGACGAAAAGTCGATTTAAATGCGACAACTGCGGTCAAATATAATTGACGTTTAGCTAGTAGTGACAATAAAATCGAAATAATGAGGACACCTAAGTTTGCAATGCACGCAGAAAATATGAACGCAGGGTGTGACCGGTTCTAACTACAACCGTGGCGCGAAGACGAATAAAACACACAATGCAAAGCGATTTCTTGAAGTCACACCACACTCGCATTTTCAGTTCCGAACCTCGTCCGTGGGTATTACGACAGGGACTAACGTTGAACTTTATTGAAAACAAGACACACCAAGTGGCGCTGTGGAAAAGCAAACCAAAGAGCAAAGATGCGAAAAGCTTGATAGTTATAAACGAAAACGCCTAAGGAACGGCTCGACTAGTTATCAGCAATTCGGACGTTTGCTGGCATTTCCTGAAATATAATTCTGAACAGAAAGGAGCATCATTCGCTTACTTGGTTGTTGTGCTCCAGTGCTTCGTCTACTGGAGGAGGCTTTTTCCTGTAAAAAAAAATGAGTTAAACACTTTTAAATGAAACTACGTTCTGCAAAATAAACAAGCAGCCAGGTTAATAGCGGTATTTTAAAAGGGTTCGAACGGCACGCCCATTATTATTATCACCATCAATAGTAACACGCCAGTGGTTGACATCGATATTTACTTATCGCACAACAATATAAACCCAATTTTAAAGTTTGAAAAAGGGGAGGGGTGGTACATAATTCACACAATTTTTGTCTAAACACAAACGAACAAACAAGCTACGAATAAAAAGCGGCTGATTAGTGTACTGACCTTCTATCGGACCAGGTTACAACTTATTCATCATCATCATCATAACAGCCATGAGCCTGACCAAAAGGTACTGTGGCTCGGGCTGCCGCTCACCTCAACAGTGACGTGGAATATCCTAGAAGAAAACGTTACTAAGAAGGTTGAAAATTAATAATAGAAGTCTAAGCGGAAGAACTAGAAATGGTATGGATGCAGGTACGCCATTGACTGCGACACACTGCCATCTCGGATAGCGGTTTGAGTGATCACGAGGACCCCATCCAGGCAGGCGACACCTACCCACTTTACTCAGTGGAGCAGTCAGGGTCTTCATATTTCGTGACCACGTTGTTGCTTGACCACCATGTGGTTTCACCCAACTGTTGGTGGTCTCAGTATATAATGCCCGGTACGGTAAACGATCAGCTGGCATACGGAGTACGTGACCTAACCATCGCAGGCTGTGCAACGTGAGTAGTTGACCAATTGATCGCGCATTCCGGAATACGCGCCGGCGAACTGCCGTATTGCTCAACAGTGGTCAAACACAGCAAGTCTGTTGATATCTTCCTTGCAAACAGGCCACGTTTCCGAACCACAGAGCAAAACAGAACAAACTAATTTACGTATAGATACTGAGATCCTGCGACCCTGGTCTGCTTCTGACTTGGATGCCCATACATAGCTCTCATACGGCGGGTTCTCCCTGGTTTTTCCGTGGTTGGGTTCGAGTAACTACGGTAACTACGGGGAAGATGAGAATTTATTCTATGAGCAAAAACGAAAACTAGCTGATATATTTTGACCACTAGTACTGAGCGCAGCAACTAAAGCACAGCTGAGAACAGACATGAAGTATGTCGACAATTCACAATACACGCGTTTCGGATATATGTAGATGAGTTTAAGCGCAAACGCTTTGCTAACCTTTCCTTGGACAAGCGATCTACTTATTGGTATGAATGTATCAACTTCATGCACGAAACGCGATTGTTGGAGACGTTTACTTTGATGACACGGTACACGCGACATCAACAAAAACACATGTATGTATGGCTCAGTACTTACCGGATGACAACGGTACTCTTCGTTACCAAACCAGCTTCCATTTTCTTGCCCGACTGCGTCCTGACAATTAAAAAAGATAAGCGAAACCTTGACATCAAGACTAATATAATGGATAAATGAGTGGGTTGATGTTTTATCTGATGAAACAAATCTACCTTGGTTTATTCGAACAAACCAACTTCACAGAACATAGCAAGGAAACCCAGAAAAACACGGTATAAGCTGAATACATTACGCGAAAAAAAAAATCGGGCACAATGTGTTCAACTATTAACTCAAGATCAATAAAGTGGATAGTGTACGCTGATTTCGATTTTTTTTAAGTAGGCATGGGCAATCTAAATTTATTGGTAGGATGGCAAATTTACCTATTTGCAAT
Organism: Paragonimus kellicotti; assembly: GCA_014220965.1. Classification (NCBI taxonomy): domain Eukaryota; kingdom Metazoa; phylum Platyhelminthes; class Trematoda; order Plagiorchiida; family Troglotrematidae; genus Paragonimus; species Paragonimus kellicotti. The sequence continues at coordinate 33,631 of LOND01000929.1, read as the reverse complement.
GCCCTTAAGCAGCGCATAGTGGTACCGGCCGCTCAACAATGCGCTGTCTTTCCCTGTACGGAACTTTTTTTTTTATTTTAAAAAAAAGCCCCGCGTTTTTTCGGGAAAATTTTCGGGTGCATCGATTCTACACTTTTAGAGTCGCTTGAACGCAGGGGTATACCGACCAAGTACGTGAACATACTGTCGGCGCTTTATTCCCCATACTACAGCTCAGATTAGGGTTTTCGGTGAACTGTCTGACAGTTTGAACACCAATGAGCGGCGTACGTCAAGGTTTCCCACTCTCACATATTTTTGTTTAATTTTATGATGGACGAAGTAAGGAAGTACTGTCTCTGACACTCAAGATGCTGGCGTAGACCTCCTAACTGGTGGAAGACTGACTGATCTTGATTATGCGCTGACGACAACATGTTGCTGTTTGGACACTTGCGTGAAACAGCACACAACATGGTGGACTATTTCGCGTTTTGCCATATAATTACGCTATGGCGCCTTTGTAACCTCGCAGTGCGAAGTGTTTCTGCAAATGATGGTCATTACGCAGATGTGAATGTATAGATAATGAAGCCATGGAGGTTGTTGACCGGTTTGCATGCGTGAGGAGCTACATCAGCGGTGGCGTCCGCGGTGTAGGGAATGAAATAGAAGCGCGTATTTCCACGGCTAGGGCGGTGTTCGCTAATCTGCAGACACTATGGCAACAGAGAGGTATTTCCTAAAGCTTAAGGGTCGCGTATATCAAACAACAGTGAGGGCTGTATTACTTTACGGCAGCGAAACCTGGCCGCTCAGAGTAGAGGACGTGAACCGTCTTCAGGTATTTGACCACCGATGTCTGCGTTCAATCGCTCGTATCGGGTGGCACCAGCGAGTAAGCAACGAGGAGGTTAGGAAGCGGGTGTTTGGCACTGATTGCAAAACAAGTCCTTTTGTTCAGCCGGTACATTTTCACAGACTTAGATGGTTAGGTCATGTACTAACGATGTCAGCTAGTCGTTTGCCACAGCGAGCACTCTTTGCTGACACTGCGGCCGACTGGCGCAAGGTGCGAGGTGGACAGATGATGAGCTGAGGGTAGAGATGAAATCGTTCACTAAAAAGTTGGTTGCTGTGGGTCGAGTTTGTCTGTTGGGCTGGGACCCTCGCGACTCACAGTCGGTG
>LOND01000928.1:75356-96128 GCA_014220965.1 Paragonimus kellicotti | reverse complement strand
ATCCAGGCCCTTCAACGCCACAACTGGTGTATCACAAGGCTCTATCATTCTCAGTCTACGTTAACCACCTCTCAGGCTTGAGTAATTCTCTCACTGTGATGTATACTGACGATAGGGAACTATGGCGTGTTTTGCACATAGACGAAGACGCAGGAAACTTCCAAGGAGACCTAGATGCCCTGCATCTATGTTCCGTGGAAAATCGATTACCCTTCAACACGTCCAAGTCGAAGAAAATGCACGTTCATCATCACAGCACTAGAACATCGCATCGGTGGTGCTACCCTAGCCACTGTCCATCAGGGGCAAGATCTTGGTACCGTCGTTACATCAGACCTCTCCTCTAGTATAAAATTTTGTTGTTGTTAAAAAAGGCCAGCATTAAGCTAACTATGTCTGGTAGGGTCCTTCGGAATTTCCCAATCGACAGATCCTCACGTATATACAACACGCTGGTAAGTCCACTGCTGGAAGTCAACATTCAGGCATATGTGCCGTATTGGAAGAAAGACGCTGGCACGGTCATCACGAGGCTAACGGAGACGGGCCACTAAAAGGGTTGAGAGGTTTTTTTTTCTTGTCGTGTGAAGACCGTCTATCGAAACTGGAATTCCTCCCCTTAGCCTACAGGCGTTTGAGTGGCGGTCTTTTTACTCACATACAAAATCCTATGCTCCCCGAACCATCCCACAAAAATCTTTTGACACTCGCTGACACAGTGAGTCTCAGGGGTTATAAGTACAAGGTCTCTCATACCACGTAGTAGCCTTTTATGCAGACGGCATAGTTTTGCTGTCCGAGTCTGTTCGACATGGAACGCACTTCCGGCGACGATTGTCATGACACTGAGGGCCACCCCTAAAACTAGAGGTCCAACATAGCAGACTAGAATGTAGACAGCTTTTTCTCATTGCGTGTTTGCAAGGCTTGGAATGCTCTACCTTACCATGTTGTTTCTGCTAACACTGTAGCAATTTTCAAGGCTCGCCTTGACCAACATATATTGCATTAGTTCAGATACTGCACCTTTTCCCTCCATTTCAGCCTCATTGCTGAGGACCTTGAGATTTTACGCATCGAGGTAGGGAATTCCCAGAAGATTCAGCTTCCTGCTTTCATTCACAATCCACTGAATACATTGAACACTCAACACACCTCACATACTCTCACCATTTCAGCAGTTCACGTGATCGGTGCGGACGGACAACAATCAAACCGAGATAGAATCTGTTGTGAAACCACAAACCCTCGTACTACCGACTCTTACCGGAATACCTCGAGGCGGGGATACTATACAAGTATTATACTTCCAGCTCCGCAAGAAACCAGTGAAACCAGTGAACTGCGCCAAATGTGAAGTGTGCGATACTTTCGCAATGCACTGTGGTTGTTGGCGTAGTGGGTTATGTTTTCTATCATTTTTAACAGTATAATTAATAACCTCAAGGAATACTTTGAGCTCTTATTCTTAAGCCATTCGGAGTTGGAAAATTCAAACTTCAGTGAGAGACTCTTTTTAACGAACGATCCCGTTAATACACTAACTCATGACTCTTCAAATGTTACGTCGGACGCTAACTGGTCTAGCAATACTCTGTGTTCTGATATGAAAGTGAAACGTCTCTCGTCACAGAGTGTCCCTACCTTTGTACCTGAGCCATTTGGGATACGTATCCAAACCGAGGAGCACGATTATACGCTCGCCTGTCCTCCAGGCAGCAAAACTTTATTGGAGTGCATAGAATTATCTCCCTATACTGTCGATTCAAATTCACTTCTTCATGAATCCGGCGGGCATCACTTCTGTTCTATTCCTCTTGACGGTGACACGTTTTGTGATTCTTGCGGTCGTCCTATATACGTTCTCGGGTGGGATCCCGCGTGTTTGCGATGCGCAGGTAATGTTGGCAAGTTAAATTTTCAGGTTTTTTGTATACTGATCACTTTTTGTATTGCCGGGGTTACTATCAAGTATAAAATTGAGTACTACTGTGCCTGATAGCGCCTTTTCAAACAGCACTGCAGTGTTTTCGAGCATAGCTCACAATCGAGGCGTTGGTAAGTGTCACTCACCGGCGCAAGAATCTAACATCCGCCTCCTCTTGTTGGTTGGACTAAATTAAGCGGTTTCGACGTGAAGTATAGAACTCGTCCTGTTCAGACTGCAGCTCCAGAACTGTGCTGTCCTAAACTGTTTAGTCTGCGTTTAACATAAGCCGTTCCCTGAAATCGCCGATCAATCTGAAACGCAAGTTTTAAGGTCGGCCGCTGTTTACGCGAAACGTGAGTAACTTTGTCCGCCTGCAGTGTTTGGATTTTTTTCCATAGTAAATCTTTTTTCGGTTACCCTGGTAGAACTGGACATGAGCGTTAAAAGCGCTATATGCAATGCACTAACAAACTACATCTTGTGGAAAGGCGGTAGCTGATTTGATGTTCGGAATCTTATAGACCATACTTTGCTGTGAACTTTTCCTGTGGTCCCAGCAGACTTTGGAAGCAGACCGTGTTGCCAGCAATGTTTGAAGATAAGAAATGTATTTAGTTCGGAGCAAGAGAAATGGAAAAGTGCAAGCTGGATTTATGTTCACCTGCAGCATCTGAAAACACCAACGGGTAAATATGCTGAACTTTAGACAGCAACCGAGGTCCAGTCAAAGACTTTGAAATTTAGACTAATGCATATAAGTTGGGAGAGTACGTGCATCGTTTACGCGCAACGATTTCCACAAATGGAGGAAGCGGCGTGAGCCTCTTATATCAAGCGCACTGGGGTACACACAGAACAAGCCAGTGAAAGTGCCTAGTGTAGTGCCGGTTATGAATAACGCAACGAGTAAACAAGGAGTATATTGTCGACCCGCGAGGTCAACGTGAGAGCGAACGAATAACAAGACGAAACGGTAACAGAGCGGAACGACAAGCGAGCACGCAGCGGGGTCGTACGTTCGAGTGCGCGGGGTACTTGTCGGTATCCATACTCGTTCAAACAAATGTTTAAGCACATACAAAAGTTGGAAACCAAAAGAGTACAAATGGCAATCGTAGCTCTAACATAGTAATAAATAAATAGGGTAACTGCACTGGTTGCAGCTAGTGTTCTTAGTTGTTTACTGCAGCTGCACAAATACGAGGTTGAATGACCCGTTTCCCGGACCATCACGATTTTTCCTTCTGTGTCACGTGTCCCAACGTTTTTGAAGTGATAATGAGGAGATACTGCAACATAGCTCCCTATGAAAATAACATCAGAATAAGCTCTGTAACAAAATGAAACGTGTTACATTTTCATCCGCAAACTATTTTCCTCTCTTTTCACTTCTTACGTCGAGACAGCTTCGGTAGTCCTTTTGGTCTGCTCATGTTGGCCGACTTGGTGAAGCTGAGTTTTGTTTACGTTACAACTGTTGGCTGATATTGCATCAACCAGGTAGTGATGGACGGCTGCCACAACTGTGCTGGCTTTAATGAGCATTAGCTTTGGACACCAAGCGCGTCATTGTCATACTTGGCGCCCTCCTTGTCCGAATCAAGCATGGTCTCAGACCATATAGCTAGTGGTTATAATCGATGTAGTTCTATTCATGACGGTCGTTCTTACTGAAACACATTTGGATTTAGACTATGCGTTTGCCAGGCGAAGACCCTACTCATCTTATCGACTGGCCGTTGATGAACTAGCTGGGCCGGTTGTAACGCATAAGTACCAAACTAACCTTGAATGCAGGCATAACGGATTCTAACCCCATAGATCCTAACAACTACTGGACCCAAATCTCATATGCCATTCATGGATTGGATAATGTAGCCTGCGACAGGGTGGTTTACTGGTTGAACGTGGAATCTGAGAAAAATCTTTAAAGTTGTTAGATGTCGAACGAAACATTACTCTGCGGTTCTTACACCAAATTTAAGGAGCTTTGTCCGCATGAAGCTGAGACATAGTGTGATCGCCGATTCGGAAGCTCGACTGACTGACAATATTAATAAAATGGAAACCGCTTTTGTTTCAGGACATATTGGCAGACTCTTCAGGCTTATTCGTAATACTTGCCCAGGACGTCCGCCTGTTACTGGTTTCATAAACGAAGCAGTGACATATAAGGCAGACAAGCTAGAGCACTGGGCGGAACACTTTGAGGACCACTATGGCTGGTTTTTTTTTGCCTTTATTGTGTTAGCACCACAATCTTGCAGTGTGGAACCCTGCTCGGCAGACTCAGAGTCACCCACGGAATATGAGGTCTGCTACTGTAGGCAGCTGCTAGGTTTCTACCGGATTTTATGCACCCGAGGCCCATCAATTTCAGAAGACTGTCTTAGTCAACTCAGGATGATTCTACAATGCGTAACATCAAGCAAATACAACCATGAATGCGAATAAACGTATATTCCGACGAAGATAGTCCACAGATACGTGGCATCAGGTGTTAATAAAATAATATGGTCAAGTTGGCAAATCAAGCGTGCCACAGTTAGTAAGAAAACTTTGGTCAAATAAAGGGACGAAGAAACAAATAAACTCGTTAACTAAAATTTGAGCTACTGTATTTCGGTTCTCTAACACATGAGATGCTGATCAAGGTAACCTCGTATGGGCATCTTTCAGAGACTGAAAGTATTCGTAATAACTGGGGTCACTCGATAACAATTACCATATTCAACAAAGGCGTCGAGTTCTCACTGGCACCGTATAGGGCTTATGTTGATCCCAGTCATTACCATGGCTTTTTGGCATTCATTTTACTTTGTGGACACTGCATCCCAGGACGCAGACTTTAAGGAAGAACCGACGGGTAACTTTTCTGCACATAGACCTATTAACCAGATGTTCCCTCTTTGTCAAATTCTGACGAAGCGTCGTACGTACCACTGGCTAATAATGACCGTCTTTCCAAAATATCAAGGCGCGTTCGACTCAGTCGATCGATGTGCACTTTCACAGTGGCTTAAATGCAGAGGGGTACCGTGCAAGTATTTGAGCACTGCATGAGTTTTTCCCCTCATAGTTTAGCTCAAGTTAGGGTCTACAGTGAACGATCTGATGGTTTCAGCACCACGTCAGGGGTTCCCACTTTTAGCATTTCTGTTCAGTTGTGTTCTAGAAGAGATACCGTAATGGTGTTATTCGCATGATGCCGGTGTGAATATCCTCTCCATTGGAGAACTTACTGCTGTTGATTGCATTGAAGACAAGGTGTTATTTAACAATTCTCAGGCAGCATAGACAATTCTAGGCGCCATTTTGTGTTGTGACAAATACTTATGAATGCATCGTGCAGCCATAATGTGCCAAGTGCATTTTCAAGATTGCGGTGAACACTTACACCTAATATTTGATAATAAGGTTATGTAGGTTGTTGACTGGTCCGTTTACTTAGGAGGTTGCCTCAGCAGCGGTGATTTTATAGGAAACGAAGTATATGCTCGTATCTCCAAGACTAGGGCAGTGGTCGCCAGTCTATAACAACCCTAGCAACAGAGAGGCGTCTGTCTGAAGCTTGGGTATCGCGCAGAAATCGACTGTAAGGCTGTATTACTTTACGGCAGCGAAACCTGGCCGCTCAGGAGTAGAGGACGTGAACCGTCTTCAGGTATTTGACCACCGATGTCTGCGTTCGATCGCTCGTATCGGGTGGCACCAGCGAGTAAGCAACGAGGTTAGGAAGCGGGTGTTTGGTAGTGAATGCCAGACAAGTTCTTTCGTTCGAACCTTAAGTACACACGGACTTATGCCATTTGTTAAGGATTCTAGCTAGTCGTTCCTCACACCAGACGCTTCTTGCCGATATTTTGGCTAACTGATGGACAGATAATGACCTAGCGATATCGCTGTAAGTTGGATACGTTTCGTGAGCTGAAGCCCTCACGAATCACACAATCGGTGACGGGAGACTTTAGGGGGAATGTTGGCTAATCTCATTCCGTGACGTGAGTGTTACCGTTGGTTGACCGAGTTGTCAATGAAATAAGTTTAATTACTGACGTTGGACGGTGTAAGCCTCAAGGAAGCTGTCTTAGCGATTGACGCCTTACTTTCACTTACAACTCATTTGTTTGTTTGCAAGGTGTAAACACATTGATGTTGAATGCTTGAGTGTAGACTGTTGCTTTGGGTATGTCTCTTCGTCCTTTCATTTCTTTTCTCTTGGCTATGGCTCGCCTTCATCATGTTCTTATGGCAGTTGAACATCCATACGACCCACTGATGCATTCCTGTTCTTAATGATAATGGTGACTTTCGCTTGACTGGAAAAGTTCGACAGCATCTTACATTGTGCCGTATAGGATTCAGTTACTACAATTGACAGTAGGCCGTTTCAGCGGGCTGTGAGGAAGAAACATCATCTAACAAATGTTTCATATATTGTGTTATACAACCTTTTATTTTGATTTCGCATACCATTTAGATCCTCCAGGATGATTAGATTCTATGCATATGCTTTGGAGAAGTGGAACTAAGTGCTGCTTACGTCGCCGCGATGTCTGATGCATTCGGTAGTTGGAGCCAAGAACTTTGAGATGTGACTGTTCGTAACATTTCGAAGACTTATTGTCATTTTCGTTACTGTTCGCAATACGCATAGCAGTTTATTTGTTTTCTTTAGGGTCAGCGTAAGCCACTTAGTTAGCGGCAGTTGGACGTAAATTCCGTAAGTGACTTGTAAGTCTTTCCTGTCTGCGCGGAGCAACTTCGTTTTTACGTTCAGTACAGTGCATCCCATTTTCACTGCTTATTCATGAAGACGTGAGAACGACTTGGCTGTGGGAATATATACAGACTTTTCTCAAGGTCCGCTTTAATAACATTGTTACGAGGTGGTCAGGAAAGCTACCACCAAAAAGTGCGCATACATTTGTGTCCATTGATGAGACGGCACCTGTGACTGCATCGGGGTCAGCGTCCAAAGTTCTGGAATCACAAGGCTTCTAGATTTTGAAATCGTTCTCGCAAAGTGTCCAAAACCTCCTGATGAACAGTTAATGTAGATTGAAAGTAATGGTATCGCCAGTCATCGCATATCCTTTGGAATACGCGTGAGTGGAGAAAGTTTTTCACTAGGAATTGTGGTTATCCAACAATGGGTATCATCTTGAGCACCATGTGGTGCACGTTCGAACAGCCTAGCCAGGTCAAAGCAAATGGCGTCTTGTATAAGACCGTGATTCTTGACATTCGTAGGGCTGTTCGTAAAGTGAAGCATGTTGGTTACACAATTTTTTTGACACGAAGGCGTGCTAAGATGCTGAGTTAAGGTTACTGACGGAATGTGTTCTAATATCTTTCATGTTATGTGCCTCATGCCGATCGGTGGATGACTGACGGAAGAGTGACTTGTGAGCAGCGTTCACGGGGCCTTCTTTCTGTTCATGTGGGATGAACATGTTGACACTGTAGTTAGCTTAAAGTATTCGTAAAATGGCCCACTGGATACGTAAGATGATTCCTTCAGAATTTTTGGGTGATTTTGATCGAGACCCATCGCACTGACAGCGTCAAACTTAAAGAATATCACATAAAATCGAACAAACAACATGGGTTACTTACATTCCTTTACTGATAAACTGTGATGTGCTTGTTTAATAGGCGGGAGCATAAACTTCTTGGTAACTGTGCGAAGACATTTGTTTTAGAGGCGATACTGTTTCCTTAACGCAAAGAAACAGCTGCTGGTGGAGTGGGGACGCCTGTACATATATAGAAAAATCCTTTTATTTTTGCCAGTCGAAGCATCTTATTATTGTGCTGAAAAGATTCCGGTGAGCTTCCGGCCTACATTAAACACAATTTAAAGGATACCTCATTGTCTTCGAGTCTGCTGAATTGCTTCTACTTCGTAAACAACTGCTTGCAAAAATCGAGAAGAGTACAGATTTTCTGGGAGAGATAAGAGCAGGAAAACTTAGTTAGTGACAACAAGGTTCATTAATGAAACTGTGCCTCCTGGACAATGATTCGTTGGAATTTTCACGTTTACTTTCAGGCCTTCCGTAGCACTGTTGATTGCAACTGGAGTAAAGCTATCCATCGAACCCTATTAGAACCAGGACGCTTGCAGGGCATTCGGCTCACCCTTAACAAGTTTGTTTGCAAGGTGTAGGCGCCTTGATGTTGTATGTTTGAATATAGACGTAGCTATTTTTAGTAGTTAGGTCCACTTCCCCTTTCCTCTTTTTCTTCTTTCTTCCTATATAGGTTGTGTGGTAGTTAAGCATCAGTGTGAACCGCTGATGTATTGATGTCTATGATAACGATGATAACAAGTAAAATGAATGAGTTGAGGGTTAAGTGCGAACAGTCATTCAGATGAAAAATAGAACATCGTTGTCCGAAAAGAAACTGTGGCAGGTTCCCAGTATGAACCAAGCATAGCCACGAAGTCTGACTTGTAGCCCAGTAATTTTCTCATTGTTTGTATCTGGTCTAAACCAGATACAATGGAAATGGTTGTCCTATGTCAGCTTCCCCAGTTCTTATTACTCGTTTATCAGATTAAAGCGATTAGTGTAGAAATCGCACAAGACAATCTCATCATCGGATGACCTCGGAACAGAGGTTAAGTGGAGGAGAACATTTTTCGTAGAGTTTAGCGGGGCAAGTTAGTTGTTTGGAACAGGTTTTACTGTTCTTTTTTCGCCATTATTTCCTTTGGGAACTCCACAAGTGGTCGCCGACATTCGCGTTGCAGCGACGGCCTTCTAAGCGCGAGGAGTCAAATGGCGTGAGTGCGACGAAGCGATTACAAAGCGAACACCGAGTCTGATGTCACTCAATCTTTCAAGATCTTCACGTTCCTTCAAATTCATTTAATTTTTCGGTTTCTCTATGGTATTGTGAAAGTTTGGAAATCTTTTTCTGTTTCTATGTCGTTCGATGGTGACGTTTTTTGTGGGAGCCTTGCCAGGAAAAACTGCTTTACCGCCAGCGTTATAGCATGACTTTCGCTCACGTCGTCATGGTTGGAGGTTATAGGGAGTTCAGCCAAGATACCGTCCCTCTCATCAGAGCCAGGTGAACTCGGGTTGTTCCTAAAGTCTATAAACGTGGTGAAACCCAGTTCTGTCACGATTGCATAGATCCTTCTGAACATACCACCTGACAACAGTCTTTTACAGCTGCTGCTGTTTGTTTCCAGTGTTCGTTTGACACACTCATCTGACTTGACCTGGGCTTTTTCTTCCCCAGTGCACCCTACACCCTAATGCAAAGTAATTGTCTTGCATGTACGAATGTAGGCTCCTTGGAATACGACGTAGCAATAAGGACACATAACAGCATGACTCGCATTCATGTGGTTGCCCAGAAACTCACGGCAGTCTTTAACAGAATGCCGTCACCTGTTTCTGATTGGTATCTGGTCGAGTTGCGTCCATGATCGAGTTGCTCAGACTGAGGTGGTTAGGTCATGTTCTAAGGACGCCAGCTAGTTGTTTGCCACACCGAACACTCTTTGCCGACGCTGCGGCCGACTGGCGCAAGGTGCGAGGTGGACAGATGATGACCTGGCGTAGACAAATGAAATCGTTCACGAAGGGGTTGGTCACTGTAGACCGGGTTCGTCTCTCCCGGCTGAGGCCCTCGCGACTCACAGAGTCGGTGGCTTGAGACGTTAGGTGAGATGGCGGCTAATCGAGCTCAGTGGCGTGAATGTTGTCGTTTGGTCCGAGTTGTCTGTGAAGTGAGTGCATTTAATGACGCGGGGCAGTGAAAGCCGTAAGGAAGCTGTCTTGCTGATGACGCCTTACTTTCACTTACAGCTCGGTTGTTTGTTTGCAAGGTGTAGGCGCCTTGATGTTGTATGTTTGAATATAGACGTAGCTATTTTTAGTAGTTAGGTCCACTTCCCTCCCCTCCTCTTTTTCTTCTTTCTTCCTATATAGGTTTTTTTCGTGGTTGTGTGGCAGTTAAGCATCAGTGTGAACCACTGATGTATTGCTGTCTATGATGATGATGATGATGATGATGATGATGATGATGATGATGATGATGATGATGATGATGATGATGATGATGATGATGATGATTGAGTTGCGTTGAACATCCTCTATATGGCACAGTGGTTCTTCCTGGGTTGAAACGCGGTCCTGGAAATACTGGGACCGTGAAGTGCTCACAACTGCAATGCGTTATAATCGGACACCAGATATATCACCCAGTCACTTCTCATTTGGAGGAAGTCAACGAAGTTGAGCGTTGAGATCGCTGATTAGCGTCATTATGTCAGTGTGTTCAGTCTGCTTCAGAAGGTCAACGTGGACGTCGTGGAACGCATTCTTGATAGCATTCGAACAACTGTTAGTTGTAATGTACAGCGACAACTTTCCTATTCCGCGTTAACACACTTTAATTGATCGGTTGAGTCTGACAATGCACAAATGACTGTTTGTTGAGATCCATTTGGCTCAAAGTCGTTGTGAATGAATGAGAAAACTTGATACGAGTAATCAGACATGGCTCAAACATTTTAACTGACTGATAGGACTGGATTTTCTGTTTCAGATGGTGGTCAAAGGGCGCCTTTTCATGTGCGTCCCATGTGCAACGGAATGTAATAGTCCAGTAAAACAGTTCTAACGTATGCGTCTCATTGTAAAGTATTATAGTTAATTGTCTTTGGAATACGTGTTAGGTTGGCTAGCCTGCAGTCTCAATCGTAACTCGATCTGGGGTCGCTTGGGCATACACAGTTGAATAGTGTAAACGTTGCTTAGACCTACGGATGCACAGCGAACTTTAAAAAAGCTATTTCGAGTCGGTAGTGGAATAGTATGAATAAACTTCTCCTGACTGAATTAGGAAGTGTCTACTGATTAACTGTTTGGGTGCTGTTAGTCGGGATGGAGGAACCGGGTCCCATCGGCTTTGTTTGGAGAATTACACAGACATGATCTTGTGGTTTTGATCCGTTTAGTTTTGTAATCTTTCCTAATGCGTTAAAAATATTCATATTATTGTCTGATTTAATATATTTTGGTACATATTAATTCCCTATGGTTGATCTCGTGCGCCATGTACTTTAACTCACCGGTGTTGTCTGTTAAAAAGAGGTGTTCGTGTATCTTTGTTATTGTACTATAATAATTTCTGATACGAAGGGATCCTTGCTCCAAATTGTTGACCCGAAAATCTGATCGTCATATCTGCAGATGGTGGTGATTTTTGAGACGGCTTGCTTGTAGCCTCTCATTCACGTCTGATCTCTTTGCGCACCATATCACATCGGCGTATAGAAACCAACGCTGTTTTCCAGGGATACCCAGTTAAAAGCCATTGGTATATCATGTTTTGTTAGTGTTACTACTCGTTATCGTGGTCATTTACTTTCCAGGTATGCCTTCTGATTTCGTACCCACTTCACACATGTGTTCAAAGGTGACTCACGTTACTGTCCTAATCACGTCTTTCGTTTTGCTTTCCATTTCTGCAGACTGCCACTTCACTTGTCATAATCGGTGCCAAGCTAGTGTTCGAGTGGTATGTCACTCTCGCCTTATCATCGGCCTTCCAAACCTGTCCGCGAGAACGATTCAAAAAATAGTCCATCTGAAGACACGAAAGATCATTCTGATCAGGTGATTGGTTTCTGTTCATAAGCGTTTTTATAGTCTAACGGGTGCATTAGATAATATTTGGGGGTTCTGTCCCCAAAACTAATAATTTCACCTACAGGCCATTCTCTGTCCCGATTAAAGGTGTGCTGTTGTTCCGTAATGTTGTTTTTATTGCTTTAACACCAAATGAAGGCCTCGGATAAGTTCCTTACGTTCTAATATTTCTGCTGTTTTCTTACAAAACCTGAGCGGAAACTATTGGTCAGTTATCTGTGTCAGCTGCGGCTTGCACACGATCGCTCCTACATGATAAATTCATCACGTGAATAATGAGACCGCTATACAACGGATGTTCAGATATAACTATGTGAACATCTTTTCACCCGACGTGACCTCTTGCCAATGAAATCGACTGGACAAGGCAGCGTGGCGGCCTGACACCATTTGGGTGCCGGTGCATCATGCGGTCGACGTTGTGACTTTTCTCCGTCGACTCAGCCTGCCCCACCCCGGCCGGCGGCCAAGGACTGTTGTACATCTATGGTTCGAGACGTTGTTATGCGTGACGCAAAAGCCCACTTAGTAACGCCTGTGTAGGGAATTTGTTGCACCTTGAATATATTGTATGTAATGTCTGTAAATTTTCTGTATATAGCATATATAATGTATATAATCGTTATCTTTGAAGCAAATCACTTTCTATGCATGGTTTATATTTTTCATTTTGAAATATTCAGGTGATTAATTTGACATCAGAATTTGATCGTCTTCTGACGCCTTCCAGGCAGGAAGGCGACGCTGATATCATGACAGTCTCCTCGCAAACCGACTTGGCGAATGAACTTGTGAAAAATGGGTTCCCTTTACGGCCCTCTGATTTCTTATCTGGTCGTACACGATATTTGACCATAGTGGCACCGTTTCGCGAGAACACTGACAACATCACTGTCTTGGAATCCGTTCAAGACAAGGTTGCTCCGTTACCTTGTGATGATGGTTGCCAAACACCTGAGCACAATCTACTCACAGGTGCGTATTCTTTATCAAACTGCATTTTTCAGATTGCCTTTCTATTTACTCCATTACTCCGAAGACGGTAACTACTCACGTCAGACACACTTATTCGTTTATTTCGTAACCCTCCGAAGCTGCTGTGTTTTGTGACATTTGGTTCCTGGATTTTCTAATTGTGATGCTAATTCTCCGAGTTCTTCCTTTCCGTTGTTTTCCCGTGTAAAACTGTGATAGTCGTATTGGATTCAGATTTATCAGTACTTAGTTCTATGCAGGGACTAACCGTCACAAATTGGCCTTCAGCTTTCGTCTTCCTTGAAAGCGACACTGTTGAGATGCACCGATCAACAAGACTTATCGCGGAAATTTCGGATGCCCAGTCATTCTACTGTTGCAAACAGTTTTGTTTCCTGCCTTTTACTTTTTTCCACCGATTGCATGGACACTTTCCCATACCGTTCTTTATCGATCCATTGACCGGGCTGTGTTATTGGTCAGACTACCTACGCCGGTGCACTTTGCCGACATTTAGCAACGCGCATTCAAACAAATAATATCGGTTCGGTCGTTTGCTGTAGTCCGCGTTATCTGATAAGCTTCTTTAGTTCGCCCTTCGGTGCACTAAATAGTACAATTGTAGGATAACTACTCGGGTTGTGGGTATTCTTGTTGAATTGTTTTTTGAACGGACTGTTTAACTCGGGCACGTTTCACCACCATCTTTGGTAAGCTCGTCCGTGCGGTGTCAAACGAAGTTCTTCAGCAGAGATGTGTCTAACGTACTGACATCTCGGTTGTTTATTAGTTACTGGACCACCATACATTGTCGGTGCATTCTGTTGTCCAGATGTCTAGTTATTATGTAGTTGAATTTTTCGACTTCGCTGACCTGCATTGTGTTGCCGAATGAATGTGCTTGGTGTTTTCCATCCTTTAAAGGATGCGCTACCATAAGGCTCGTGTTTTTAAGCATTGTTTTATTGCTTGTGGTATCCTTTGCATCCAGAATCTACTTCGTCCAAACTTACAGATGACATTCATAGGATCACAGTTGGATCAGTTTTACTATACGGTTACGAGCCTCCAAAGGCCCATTGAAATCTACGGCCGGTTCCTTCGTTCAGTCACCACCGGGTAGGTAATGAGGATTTTAGAGGATATTTTTGTGCTCGGGGACCAGTAAGTCCGTTCCCGTAGCCTCCACAACTGCATATATTTAGGTTGTTAGACGATGTGCCGATAATGTCATTACATCGTTTGCTACACCTCGTGCTCTTCACCCAGTTCTCAGTTTACTGTCTTAAAGTACACGGTAGAGTATTGATGATGTGGCAGAAGAGATGGTGACAACCGCCGCCAATGAGTTAGACACTGTAGACCGTTTTCGCCCACCAAGCTAGGTTACTTGTGACATCTGGCTTCTGATTGGCAACACCAGGAATATACCGGCTAGTCAAGTTCACTGGGAGTGAACTCTACCGCTATCTGGCTGAGCTGTCCGTTAAGTAATTACGTTTGTCGAGGCTCACCAATAAAAGGCGTTTGGAAGTTTTCTTGCTGATGCCTCATCTCGGTTGTTTATTTGCAAGTTGTAAGTATGCTGACTTTGAATGTGTGCGTTAGTGTGGGACTCAAGATTTAAATGGTCTCCCTCATCTATTAAACAAGGGTTTGCCCTTGGCTG
The DNA here is from genome assembly GCA_014220965.1 of Paragonimus kellicotti. Classification (NCBI taxonomy): domain Eukaryota; kingdom Metazoa; phylum Platyhelminthes; class Trematoda; order Plagiorchiida; family Troglotrematidae; genus Paragonimus; species Paragonimus kellicotti. The sequence continues at coordinate 81,877 of LOND01000928.1, read as the reverse complement.
TATAGAAGCTAAGTTTCAGTATCAACCACTGGTTTATGGCTATCGTTGATGACAATGGTGAGACTTGTTGTTATTGGTTACTCCTGCTGTTGTGCTACTAACCGAGGTGGGATTAATTATTTTGTTGTTTGTGACTACCAGTTGAGTCGATTTTACGTTTGGCTGAGCGTAAGTCATTGGTTAGCACTCACATCGGTGGACATACCCGGTCAAGGAAATGTGAATGCTCTCTTAAAGTTTGCACGTACAAAGTGTCTTTACTATGTGCCTTAGGAGTTGATGAACTTGTTTACCACATCTGATGTTTCCCTTTTATATCCTTTCGTGGGTTACTGGTGATGTTTCTGATCATTATCTTTTCAGTTAATTGTATGTAAATACCACAGTCATGTACGCCACACGGTTTGTTCGGTTTCTACGCTTGTGATTGTTTAAACGCTCCGTGCTGTTAGTAAATTGTTTGAATGTGGCTATTTCGTTTCATGTTGAGTGGATGTATTTCATCGAACCTCATACGGCCTCAACGGATCATGTGTTTTTGCAGCTTTTGAGGTCAAAGCTGCTGACGATTTCCAAATGTACACAGCCTTAAAACCGTGATATTTGTTTTACTATTTCGGACTTAATCATTTCCTGAACGCTAGTGTAGAAGCATAACAGTTTCGTTTGACTACCCCGCTGACTAATTTGTCGTTCATTTTCCCATCTGGTAATAGTTTTAGTACGAAATGAAGTGCAATAGAATCACTGGAATATCTACGGGCTTTTTTTTACATTATACTAAGTTGAGGTTGCTTCACTAGAAAACTTCGTATTTTCTTGTTTGGTTTACATGACCTGAACAGCTTGTCATGTTTGAAAGCAGTTTTCACATTGAAATTGATTTTTCATTCTACTCCTTTCGTTAGGAATCAATAGATTTGGCGTCTGCTCTTGTTTGACTTCATTAGTGGCGCGTGTCCTTGTCATGATGAGGGTTCAAACTCCGATCTCTGTTCTTCTGAGACGGCTGCATTTGGTTTGTCTGCAAGGTGCTTGCATGTAGTTGTGCACCAATTATGAGATGCAATCGTTTCGGTGTGATTTGTTGTTTACATGGAACATATCTGTCAGTTCGGCCGCTCTTCTAAGATTACGATCTTGATCCTTAACATATAACTTTATCCCTAACTTCTATACAATGTGAGCCAAATGAACTTCTGTTGGTTGTTACCGTCGTGTCTGCCGTTGAGTCATCCGAGACTTTTTCGAAAGCCTCTAGTTTGTGCAAAAGCTGTTAATGGCCGTGTGAAGTTGGTCAATCTAAAATAAATGTCCTTCGTATGGACTCTCCCCTTCGGCAGTTTGCATAAAATATCTTGATTTTCTGACTACTACAAGGTTTCTCCTGCTAATTTGCTGCAGTTGCTCTGTGGCTGCCGCACCGGAGATTCAGACTTTGAATCTTGTCTTCCGTGATTCATTCTTCACTGACCTAAAAAATGCGACACCATTGGCCCATATGTGGCTCAGCAGATGATTTTATAACAAGTACTCGTGAAATGCTCAAGCAGATAGCTATCATTCGTTATTTAGAGTATTCTAATCACTCCGACCCGTGGTTACTGTCGATTAGGTTTTGCTTCCCGTTTGCCAGTCAGGCTGTTTTTAAAACAGACATCTACGTTTTTTGGAAAACATATAGTCAGATCCAGATTTGTTTTATGGGTATTAAAGATAAATCACTACCAACCAGTCACAATGTCCTTACTTTCTAGTCCACTTTAAATACTAAGTTGGTTGTCAAAAATAGCTATCTAAAATGTGTTTGCTTTTCCTGTCTGTTTCGCATTAGCTAATAGTGATACGATCCCTCGAAAGTTTCTGTATTCAGTTCCCCCCCTCCTCCTACCACCCCTCAACATAGACGAGCTCCCTATAAAGTTCGCCTTCGTCATCCCGGAAGATGCCTATTATTGAGATAAGTAACACTGTCCTCCTGTAGGTACCACCTTCGTACAAGGACCTCTCGATCCATCTAAGTCGAATCTGGTAACCGTTGCTTGCCGCCTTGATTGCGACCGTCCGAAAGTATTTCATTAGCAGTTATCGATACACTGCGTGGTTGCTGTGCGGTTATGGGAGCATCGCCAACAGCGAAACTGACAAGACATCATACGATGATGACAAAAATGGAGAACGGAGTAATATTCAACCCAATCTGGCTAATCTCACAATAGATAACACAAGTGGTAACAAACTGGAATTTGCACTGATAAACAATGGTGGTAACTGTTGAGTTATGCCATGCCTTTGCTGCGCCTTTCGAGTCCTATGTATCCATGTTAATGTACTGCTCACTGTCAAACAGAGTGGAGACCATTTAGAACGTATTTTCTCGGAATTTTTTGTTTTCATCCATGTGGAACAACCATGCTGCGAGCCCTCTTTTCACTTTTGCACAGATAAGCCTTCCTTGTAAGCGTGTTTCGAGCGGTACAGTTCGACTGACCTTAATATATCGCACTTACTCCCGTCTGCGATATGGTGTATCCGAGATAGATAACGTTTACGGTCAGCAAGAAAACTACCCCTCTACTGGAGTCGTCTGTTGCTTTACGAAACAGACAGTTGATAAAAAGGGCAACTCGACCTAAAGTTCAGCCATCCTGCCGCCGAGTGCCTCGCACAGCGGGGAAATGGAATTTCCTTTCACTGAATAACAACATGAATAATTGTATCTCTTAGGAGTGGTGTGACAGATTTCATAAGTTAGATGTGACCCAACTGCGAATAATCAGCTTCGGCTGGATTCGAATCAACGATGGGAACAACATAGCCAAACGCAACATGCGCCTTACTAGCTGGGCTACAAAGCCACTTATAAGTAATACAGAGTTAATGTCCAACATTGGTTTTGGTAAATTTAAGCGTGAAGTGTTTGAGAAATCCTGCTTCTGTAACCGATCTGCCGGGTCATCTATTGGACTCCAGATGACAGTGGGTTCAGCAGGCAACTGCGGGTCGTAGTTTCGTTGCTTAGCCGGTAGAACGCTTGCCACTTTTGGTTTCTGTAAGTGATTGGAATCCTCATATAAGTAGTGGAATATTGCGGACAGTGAAAAAGTTAAATCAGCGAAGTCCCTATCCAATCAGCTAAAGGTCTGCAAAACATGAAGTAAATGTCATCAAGGTGAATAGTGTCTGCTGAGGGTCCTTCGAAGAGAATGGTAGCAGTAGCAACAGCAGAAGTAAGGGTATGTGAAATTTAGCATGATGGAGTGAAGCTGATTTTTCAAAACCGACTGGAAAAATCAACTTGTAACTGGAAGTTTACTGTCAGAGGGACCACCTTGCACTGTTGATTAACTAAGCGTTCCAGCATTTGTTACCGCTGATGGTTCGCTGTTCAACTTCCATGCACCACGCTTTATCACTTCGCACTTGTGTGTAAAAAATACACAGGTCGGTAGATAGTTGTAATACCTCGTTATTAGCCTTAGAAATCGTACTCGAATTAAAACCTCCCATGCAAGTAATAAGGAGAAGACCTCGTACTGGTTGCAGTAAGCAATTCTTATTCATGAGACAAGAAGCCGAATTTATAGATGTACAACAGTATTGAAGAAATCTCATTCTGTCATTAGGCTGATCGTATTGGTGCATACAAAGTCACAAACTGTACGTTAATTGGTGCAATACAGAACAAAGAAATTAGCGAATAACGGAAGGCGTAACACTGAGACTGTTCGTCCAATCCTGATGTAGTATCTTTAACGCGACGTTTGGATTGGTCCCCTGTTAGACCTGTTGTGTCGGGATTTGAATAAGTGGTGAACCGAGTAGATTTTCACCACGGATATTCTTATGGATTTTTTTCAACCCAATAAAATGCTTGGCGCTTTTGCAAAGAGACCACTTTTCTGGTTTCTCTGAAGTTTCCTCATAGGGGGGCTTGCTGAACTCAAGAAATCAAGCTGTTTGGATATGATTCCAAATAAAAGGGTTAATCATCACCTAATCATTATCACTCTTTTAACCAAATAGTACAATAAATCAATAATTCTTGCTAATACTTAACTATCGTCACCTAGTAATCACATACAGAAAGAACGTCAGCGACCCCATAACAGATACCGCGTATTGTTCTTCGTACTCTTATCCACATCCGCATTCATCTGATTTTTATTCTCCAATCATAGTTTTTCACGACCACATTAACGAAGTTTGTAACAAACAGTTGTACTCAGTGCTTCGCCGCTTTATTTTTGGATGTTCTCGTTTCATCCCATTCCACTACGGTACTTACTATCTGAGTACTTAAACCACGCATTCTTATTGTTACAATACTGCTGTGTATGCAAGAGTACTAATACCAGAAAGAACTTATACAACAGTGATAGTCCTTTACATTGACTCCCGTCGCTCAGTGTTTGCTCTCTCTCTCCTCTCTCTCTCTTTGTATTTCCAGTTCACTCCCGTTCGGAACAGATGCATCCCAGTCCGGCTCTAGATCGGGCTGCGTATTTCACGGCTTCAAGCAGCCTGGATTCACGACTTGCAAATAACTAATGCAAGTACATGGAACCGTCGGACTGCTGCCTATCCCAATAGCATTCAGCCATCACAGTGCCAGAACAGGTATTGTAAGACGCGGGACTGATTTGACGACACAATCTGTACATCAACGAACGAAGCTGACAGCGAGACATTCGTTTCTGGCTGGCCACGGATCTGATGCCACTATTTATTCTCGTCTTTCCTACGGACTTTTCCAGTTTGGATCGGGAAGCCATAAGAACACATGGGATCCGTGTTCGTGAATTGTCTTGTTTTCCAGATGCCGAACAGGAGCCTGATTTTAAATTAGAAGACACTTCACCGCCACTGCCACCCCAACGGGTGTCCAGTTTGTCACCATCGGCTCAGTGCGACTCTTCCTCCACTTCGAATACAACCTATCTCAATGAGGTCGGATTTGCTGAGCGTGATGCAAACCACGGCTGCTTTCGTCAAACAAAAATGCAAACCTAACAAACGGTTCACTGCCTCTCCTCCTCCTCCTGTTCCGTTAACTCCAGTATTGGTTGGACCGCGAGGCAGATTGCCTTACAGCGCTGAACACCTGCTAGAGCGACTGACAGTGTTTAATGCAAATGAATTCGGCCTTCATTCTCGTTCCGTGAGTTCTGTTTGGCGAGTTCTTTTTCGCTAAGTCATTTATCAAGGGCGTTCCATACGCACTACTGGTTTACAGTCGAGCAGTTCTCTCAATACGTCTTTATATATTCGGAGCCTTTTCTTTTTAGGTTCCTTCTCTTACACCGGGAGACTGTGAAGGTCAAGTTCGGATACACATTAATCTCCTTCGGCCCATACGCATGTTACTCACGGTGCGTCCAGTCTCCATTTTTGATCTCGTTGGCAAAGACTGCGAGGCGGATGAGGAAGAAGGGTATACCTGCGCTGTGTATCCGTCTGGGGACGATACGTCTTCACATGCGAAATTGAGAGAAAATCCCCCCGATGTACTCGTAAATGGTGTTCAGTGCAATCTACCCAAATCGGCCGTGACAGCAATTACGCCGGCTTTCTCTGCAGATTGTCCCGTACAACGCCGGTTGTCAAAGCGACTTTTTGGTGCGCATCCGCAGTCGTCAACCTTCTGGTTACCTCGAGGTAGCACGAAAGTGTTGTATGTGCGCCTGTAAGTCGGTTGTCTTTGTATACGATTATAGTGTTAAGGATAACTTGCACCATTCAAAAAGCGGTGGTTGGGCATCTAGTCTTTTGCGATTGGTCGTCCATGTTGCGGGTTCCGTCTCTCTACTAAGGAAATGTGATGACGAACTTTCGCGCCAGTTGACTAGAAAGCATACCAATAGCTTCCCTTTAAGTCTGTTGGGACTGTGGACTTTGATGATTCTAATATTCCACCATCGAACCGTGTATTTTATGGCTTAGAGTAAGTAATATCAACAGGTCAGTGTTGGTGAGGCGTGAAAATCGACGTTTGATCTACCGAGGGTAAGATGAATGTTTGTTCGATGTTTATGTATGTATAAAACTAAATGACTGGACTATGTACGAAGGACAATAACTAATAGTATGCCTCTCGAAGTACCGGTTATTGCTGCTCAATGTTCGAGAGGGATAAATGTTAGTTTATCGCCGAGCATTGGACACAATTACCAGTATTTTAGCTATTACTACTTGTGTTCCTCTTTCAATCTTCAGTTTCCATGACAACTCTAACGGAATAGATTAGGACTGATAGCTACTAACAGGAATCAGCATTGCTTGGCTCTGTTGTCTGTGAGGTAAATGCAATTGATGATGTGAGATAGTAAAAGTTGTAAGGAAGCTGTCTTATATTACATTTACGCTTCTTCTCGTACCTTGGCGTTGAATATTATTTTGAACGTAGAGTTTTGCAAATTAATTCTCGTTTCTCCCCTTCTCGTTATCTTTAAATTGGGGCTGACTTTTTATTCTTTCCATTGTGTTACAGTTACACATCACTACTTCGGACTCCTTTTTTG
>LOND01000928.1:53179-73793 GCA_014220965.1 Paragonimus kellicotti | reverse complement strand
TAGAAAGCATACCAATAGCTTCCCTTTAAATCTGTTGGGACTGTGGACTTTGATGATGGTGCTGGTCTATTATTTGAATCTTTACCGTTCTTGTAACGCCCGTAGGTACGAATCTTTAATACTAGTCGAAATTCGTAGAACTTTATACTAAGTATGTTTGTTACCTTTATTCAAGCAACTGATCTTCAGTAGTTTCCAAACTTCCGTTTTCTTGTTAACAATTCCTCCGATTACTCTAGACCTTTTCGAAATACGTCGACTTTTACCGTTTTTTTCCACCTGACTATTTATCTACGTTATTCTTCTTAGTAACAAGCAACTGTTTAGCTTTTGTCTCGGAAAGCTGCCATGCAGTATACTGGACCACATCCGGGCTGTCACGCTACACAAACCTGTCGCTGTGTGACTGGGGACGACGTCTTTACCAACGAACTATTTCGAACCCGGTACATCGTATAGGGTTGGTACAAATGGATTCGCCTATGTATGGACTTTCGCCACTTGATATCGTTGACCAACCAATTAGCGTCCAGCTATTTGTTACCTTCCGATGCACCGTTGTGTTTCGATTTAACAAATCGTTACAGGACCTTAAGCACAATCATTTGATTTTCTCATACTTTGGATTTTCCTGTGGTTTATCTTATATGACTGACATCTACTTTGATCGTAACGTAATTATGTAGACCTTATCCTTCCATCATAATTTCCACACCTATACGTGCTTTCGGTAATACTGTCTTGTTGATGACGCCTTACTTTCACTTATGGCTCGGTTGTTTGCAACGCGTAGGCATCTTGATGGTGAATGTTTGATTCCAAACGTAGTTATCTTTTGTATGGAATGCGCTTCGCACCTTCAAAGTGCAAAGTGTTACTTCAAGACTGGGGCATTTCCACTCCTACTTTCTTTATTGCAGGTAATCCGCTTGAGACTGTGGACAGTTTCACCTACTTGGGTAGCATTATCTCGTCAGCTTGTAATATTGCTGATGAGATATCAACGAGGATAGCAAAGGCACGAGTTGCCTTTGCCAACCTGCGTCATCTGTGGCGTCGAAAAGACGTTCGATTGTCGCTGAAAGGAAGAGTATATAATGCTTGTGTGCGTTCTGTTTTGCTCTATGGTTCGGAGACGTGGCCTGTTCGCAAGGAAGATATCAACAAGCTTGCTGTATTTGACCATCGTTGTCTCCGCCAAATAGCCCACATTAAGTGGACTGATCGCGTGAGCAATACGGCAGTTCGCCGGCGCGTATTCCGGAACGCTCGGGATGCGCGATCGATCGGTCAACTACTCACGTTGCACAGCCTGCGATGGTTAGGTCACGTACTCCGCATGCCAGCTGAGCGTTTACCGTACCGGGCATTATATACTGAGACCACCAACAGTTGGGTGAAACCACGTGGTGGTCAAGCGACAACGTGGTCACGAAATATGAGAACCCTGACTGCTCCACTGAGTAAAGTGGGTAGGTGTCGCCTGCCTGGATCTCGTTCTCGTTAAATCGGGCTGACTTTTTATTCTTTCCATTGTGTTACAGTTACACATCACTACTTCGGACTCCTTTTTTGCTGCTAGTGGTGATGATGATCTTTCCGAAAGAACTTTTCTCGCTTTTTCAGTTGTTGTATACGTATATGCTTCATCACTCAGTTGACCACAGGTGTAGCATTTTCATAGGTCTTTCTAGGGAAAGCACCGTAATCGAGTTCCATTTTTTTAGAGCTCGTATGTAGTGCATATCCTTGTCACAGCTGGAGTTAGAACTCCGGCCACGCTTTCATGAGGCAACCGTGTTGACCACTGCGCCATTGACCTCACATTAGGCACGACCGAATTATCATATGTGAACGCTCAACCACTTTCGCTTGTGAGTAATGCTCACTAGAGTATAGTACTTCTTTTCAAAAGCTACTGGCTGGAAAGTCCGTGAGAAAGTGACAACGGTCAGTTGTGAGTTATGTTCAACTTATATTAACTCACATCTCTTACTACTTGCCGCCAATCATGTTCGTTATGTACTTTCTAAGTAAACTTCTTATCTTTTGACTCTGTTTTATTCTCCATATATTTCGTTTGCTCTATTTTGCAGTGTCTGTTCGCAAACTGTTCGATGACGAATCACCACTGGGTTTGTTCTTACGATGGACTGAAAATGGACCAGAACGTTTCAACCAGCTGCTTGGTATTAAGCGTCTGGTATTACAAGAAAACGAAACCGGGGACATCGAAGTGAGCACGATTTGATTAATGTTGAATCTGCCCGCAAACTATGCAGCATGCGATATACCATCAACTCGGTTTGCTTTGAATCTTTACTGTGATTATTACTGCCATTATTATTATTATTATTATTATTATTATTATTATTATTATTATTATTATTGGTGTTTACTTGACCAACGTTGAAATTACAACAAACGGAAGGATTAAAACAAAATGTAATGAAAGTATCTGGGTTCGTGAACAAACCTAAAATAATTTGGAGAATATAAACGCACAAGGTAGGCGTCATTGACTACAGTGTTTGTAATGCACGAGTGCATCCTCACTCAGAGTTGTCCACTGTCTTTTGGATAATAGTCACATGGTTGGAAAAGCGCTACTAAAGTAGGCTCTGACATAATATCTGAAGCTTTCATGCCTCGGATTCATTTTGTACACCAACCACAAAGGTATCGCCTCTCGACTAACCCAGTGTATGTGAATAGTCCTACGACATAATAACTGATGAATTGACGTGTGTAGGACTTGTCATCTTGGGTAGGTGGTCCCCTTGTGCACGTTTGTCTTGAGCAGTCTGTCTTTGCACAGTTCTCTAGTACCGTCCCCCCTCCTCCTACCACCCCTCAACATAGACGAGCTCCCTATAAAGTTCGCCTTCGTCATCCCGGAAGATGCCTATTATTGAGATAAGTAACACTGTCCTCCTGTAGGTACCACCTTCGTACAAGGACCTCTCGATCCATCTAAGTCGAATCTGGTAACCGTTGCTTGCCGCCTTGATTGCGACCGTCCGAAAGTATTTCATTAGCAGTTATCGATACACTGCGTGGTTGCTGTGCGGTTATGGGAGCATCGCCAACAGCGAAACTGACAAGACATCATACGATGATGACAAAAATGGAGAACGGAGTAATATTCAACCCAATCTGGCTAATCTCACAATAGATAACACAAGTGGTAACAAACTGGAATTTGCACTGATAAACAATGGTGGTAACTGTTGAGTTATGCTATGCCTTTGCTGCCGCCTTTCGAGTCCTATGTATCCATGTTAATGTACTGCTCACTGTCACACAGAGTGGAGACCATTTAGAACGTATTTTCTCGGAATTTTTTGTTTTCATCCATGTGGAACAACCATGCTGCGAGCCCTCTTTTCACTTTTGCACAGATAAGCCTTCCTTGTAAGCGTGTTTCGAGCGGCACAGTTCGACTGACCTTAATATATCGCACTTACTCCCGTCTGCGATATGGTGTATCCGAGATAGATAACGTTTACGGTCAGCAAGAAAACTACCCCTCTACTCGAGTCGTCTGTTGCTTTACGAAACAGACAGTTGATAAAAAGGGCAACTCGACCTAAAGTTCAGCCATCCTGCCGCCGAGTGCCTCGCACAGCGGGGAAATGGAATTTCCTTTCACTGAATAACAACATGAATAATTGTATCTCTTAGGAGTGGTGTGACAGATTTCATAAGTTAGATGTGACCCAACTGCGAATAATCAGCTTCGGCTGGATTCGAATCAACGATGGGAACAACATAGCCAAACGCAACATGCGCCTTACTAGCTGGGCTACAAAGCCACTTATAAGTAATACAGAGTTAATGTCCAACATTGGTTTTGGTAAATTTAAGCGTGAAGTGTTTGAGAAATCCTGCTTCTGCAACCGATCTGCCGGGTCATCTATTGGACTCCAGATGACAGTGGGTTCAGCAGGCAACTGCGGGTCGTAGTTTCGTTGCTTAGCCGGTAGAACGCTTGCCACTTTTGGTTTCTGTAAGTGATTGGAATCCTCATATAAGTAGTGGAATATTGCGGACAGTGAAAAAGTTAAATCAGCGAAGTCCCTATCCAATCAGCTAAAGGTCTGCAAAACATGAAGTAAATGTCATCAAGGTGAATAGTGTCTGCTGAGAGTCCTTCGAAGAGAATGGTAGCAGTAGCAACAGCAGAAGTAAGGGTATGTGAAATTTAGCATGATGGAGTGAAGCTGATTTTTCAAAACCGACTGGAAAAATCAACTTGTAACTGGAAGTTTACTGTCAGAGGGACCACCTTGCACTGTTGATTAACTAAGCGTTCCAGCATTTGTTACCGCTGATGGTTCGCTGTTCAACTTCCATGCACCACGCTTTATCACTTCGCGTTTGTGTGTAAAAAATACACAGGTCGGTAGATAGTTGTAATACCTCGTTATTAGCCCTAGAAATCGTACTCGGATTGAAACCTCCCACGCAAGTAATAAGGAGAAGACCTCGTACTGGTTGCAGTAAGCAGTTCATATTCATGAGACAAGAAGCCGAATTTATGGATGTACAACAGTATTAAAGAAATCACAGTCTGTCATTGGCTGATCGTATTGGCACATACAAAGTCACAAACTGTACGTTAATTGGTGCAATACAGAACAAAGAAATTAGCGAATAACGGAAGGCGTAACATTGAGACTGTTCGTCCAATCCTGATGTAGTATCTTTAACGCGACGTTTGGATTGGCCCCTGTTAGATCTATTGTGTCGGGTTTGAATAAGTGGTGAACCGAGTAGATTTTCACCACGGATATTTTTATGGATTTTTTTCAACCACAATAAAATGCTTGGCGCTTTTGCAAAGAGACCACTTTTTGGTTTCTCTGAAGTTTCCTCATAGAGGGGCTTGCTGAACTCAAGAAACTGATGAATTGACGTGTGTAGGACTTGTCATCTTGGGTAGGTGGTCCCCTTGTGCACGTTTGTCTTGAACAGTCTGTCTTTGCACAGTTCTCTAGTACCGTCCAAGTCACAAGCTAGACATGTTGACCTTGTGCCTATTTAAGCGTTTGCTGCATCGATAGTTTAACACACGCGGTGGTTAATACAGTGACCACTTTATTCTAATAACATTGAGTACTGCCTGAGACGAAAAATGATAGAGACAACCAACTGTTGCTACTGATATCTACGTACTCATATCCCACAGATACTCGGAGTCTGTCTTCTTCATAGCTGTTCGCGATAAACAGCAATTTTGAGGTAGGTTTTTTTCTGATATTATCATCGTACTGGTATCGTACATGGTATTGATTCTTTCATCCTTTTTTGACAACATTTATTTTCGTTTCACCTCTTTCAGTGGTTTGGCTTCAGTTTACCAGAGTTGCAGACCTTCTTGGGCATACTGAATCAGGAGGAGGCGGACTATCGAAGACGGATTGAACTCAAGTATGAACTGAGACGCAGACAAGTTCTCAGGCTTATGGCTCTGCATGAGAGCCGTCAAATGTCGTCTCAGTCGAGCATCAGTTCCGCCGTGGACTCATTGCCCACGCTACTGGTACGTGCCAGTCCAACCGCTGTGAACCAGCCGACTGGATCGTCTTCACAGGACTATTCTGGGCAGTCTGGTTTCAACAACTCTCTCCAAGTTCCCGTTTCACCTGTTTTACGAGTGCGTACTGATCAGCCCGGGGTTAGTTCGAGTAAGTGGCACTTTTTCCCTTTGACTTTGCCCAATCTGATGACTTTTTCCTTCAAGATCGTCCAGCTAAAGCATGAATGTAACTGAAAACCTACCTGCTAATAATCCTTTCGTCCTCTTTGTCATGTGGCATCGCGACGCTTCCAACCAACGTGTATTTAGGAGAGAAACTTTTGTTTACTATTCAGGTTCCATCCTCCCCCGCTCTTTTATTTCCTAGTTAGGGCTTGTTTGTTCTCTTCCTCAGTATGGACCGTTGATATATTGATGTTGACGAAATACAGTAGGTTGTAAAAAAAAATACTCGTCTTGTTTACATAAGGACTACAGCAAGCGCTTTTTTTGCGTTTATTCATCATGCTGGTTACAACATTGATGTAAGTCCAACTGCTAGAGTGATAACAAAAGAGCTTAAGATTTGAAAAGTATAAAGTGGTTAAATCAGATGTAGACAAAGATATGACAGTTACGGTTAAAACCGTAAACATCAGTTGATGCGTTTCTCAATTGTGAACTGATGAAAAGTTGTGCATACTCTTCTGTTTCACGACCTCGCCACTCTCTTTGCTTGGAGCTACCGAATATTCGTGGTTTACCCCATTGGAAATAAGCTTCATTTGAACACTCATTATATTTGTGCGCTTCACAACCAAACTGCTGTGTATTCATATGTTCGTCTATATCGAGCCTCTGAAGCTCCAGTTATCTGGTTAAACACGTGAAAGTCGTCCTGTTTGGTCGAATAACAGCATGAGTAGGACACTTTAAGGTGCAGTTGTTGTCTTCTAATTGGATGTCACCAGTTGAAGGTAAGATACTCTTTAGATTATTATTATTATTAGTGAAGGCGGGTTAATGGATGACTGATTCTAACGGCGGCTAATTATGAGATGTTTACATTGTGTCCTTTTGTTTATTTACATAGTTTTCAGTTTGCTCACATAAGCTAATGTTCTACAGATTCACTTTTCGAGTTGGCTCATTACGGTAGATGTCGAGTGCCAGTCACCTCAGATCAGTGGTTTCATATCGTTAGTTTGATATGATTCTTGTGTCTTCTGAGCTCAAAGTGTTGTTGCAAGACTGGCAGAGTCCTTCGTCTGTTTTTACTCCGGATGAAATGCCCTTGGTGGTAGGTATGAATGTTGCGTATCTGGAGAACCACTGGTGGATGGTCACGAATAGTACATCCGAGGTTTGGTTGGCATTTACCAGTTTAGGCTACCTGTGAAAGGCCGGGTACATAATTCCATTGTAAGAGCAGTCTTACTGTATAGTTGCGAAACCTGGTCCGTCCGCTCAGAGGATGTATCCACAACGGGTCTTTTTTGCACACCCGTGTTTACCAGGCTTTAGTAGTTTATGGTTAAAACACCGTGTGAACAACGACGGAGTTCGTCAGTGTGTTTCTGACCGGACAGACTCTGTCAATCAATTATAGTAATCTCGTCTCATACTTCGTTGACTTGGACACGAGTGCCAACCCACAGCTTGCTACATCGAACCTTGTTTGTGGGTGAATGGTGGAAACGGCAGTCTGGCGGTCAGTATGTGGTTTGGGCTCAGGGTTGTAACGTTAAGACTTGCTTCAGTAGGCTGTCCCCGACTCAAGGGACGTTGTCTGTCATGGCGATATCTAGAAGTCAGTAACTTTCGCGTTGCAATCCTCTGTGTGACTCAATTTGAATCTTCTTCTATACTTTTCTTTTCAACTTCAAAATTTTTCCCTATTTTTTTTGATACGTTTTCCAATTCACTTAACGGCTGGTGTTAAGCGTTTATACATATTCAATCATGCAGTTACAGGTTCGAGCTTCGATCACTTTGGTCATTCGTACACAGGTATGAACAGCCCGGCAGTATTTGGTTCACACGTAACCCAGTTTATCGTCTTGCGATATGTAACTTTAGACTTACTGTGTAAATCATGCTTTTTGGTTGCATGGGTTGTGACCCAAATCCATTCTCATACACACCTCACCTGTGTTCACCTTAGAGATTTGCACGATCTTTGGATTTCCAATTTTATCTTGTGTTTATGTTTGCGTATATCAACATAACGAATTCTTTTTCATCTACATACCTCACAGCCTTGTGACTCTTATCTGATCTTGTATCGCTTTATGGTTTAAGCCGCTGTTTCGTAGGTTTCGGTTTGTTTCGATCGGTTTTTATTTGAGTGTAAATCTTGCTGGTTGCCCTTTTCGCGCCTTTTATTCCTGATAGGACGTCATTTTTACTGATCATTTATGCTAGTCCTTTGTGTTCTTTTATTTTCAGACTTGAACGGAGAATCAGAGCCGAACGATTCCCACACAATATGCGCGCTCGATCGAGATACTGCGGCTCTCATGCATGCAGTTTCGGCGGACCCTAGTCCAACGCATTTCGCTGATCCTCGACGATCCATTGCCGCTACTTCTTCCACCCTACCGCGTTTGTTTGGTGCTGGGGCAAGGGGTAAGACCACATTGTTCCGACCCTCTGCGTATAAACAAATGAAGAAAGCTGAGAAAGCCCAAGAGAAACGTCTGGCTAAGCTGGAGAAAGAACGTATGAAGGAGGAGAAAAGGCGTCAAAAGGCGGAAGCTAAACAGACACAACATCAGCCTTCGGATGCACGGCCTGCCAATCACGTCGACTGTTTGGACTTGCCGGACTTTCGTCGACTTCTTTTTCACCATCTAGCTCAAACGGCGCACGTTCCACGTTAAAGCGGTGAATCTGTGAATATACCTATATGCTCAAGCGTGAAAACTAATTTCCCTGTAAATAACCCCTTTCTCGCCAACACTCTGCAACTTGTTTGAACACTCAAATCACGTCAGTCTGCGAGTTCTAGTTCACGCTAACTTGTCTTTCAATCTGAAGACTTTAGACTGCAGCTAGACAAACAGTATATTTCCCCTATCCCCGCTTACTCATCCGGTGGAACGGCGGATGCGCTGAGCTACTTATTAGCCGGTTTTTCAACGGCACTCGTTCAAGATGCGCTTACTAATCAACCCGTCTAGTTTCTTATTCGTTTCGGATTCGGAACTTTATTTGCTGAGCTTCCTTTCGAATCTTATTTCAGTTTGTTTTACTGTTATTTCTCCCCAGCTAACAATGATTTGTTGTGTTACCATCCGATACATGTGCATTTGGGATTCGACTCAAGCTTGTGTATGACCCAAATTGGAGAACACGTCAGTGGTCAAAGAGGGATGTGTATGCTGGACTAGCAAAATTTGAAGTTAGCGGTTTACAATATGGCCTACTCAGTTACACGTATTAGGTATGCGGTCATGTGTCAAGGCAGATATGGTGCACGTAGATATCCGTTTCGGTACATCGACCGCTGGACGTTCATTTCACTGTCGCCTCGCGTCGACGACGTGCTGCGTTCGTGTGTGCATCTTCCGACTCGGCCGTGCGACGCGTACGACACAACAGAGTGCGAATGCGGCCTCGCAATTCTGCTGTCTGGTCCGAGTTTGTGACACTGAGTCCGGTTGCATAACCCTTGAAATAGAAAACAACAGATTAGGGACAACAAAGCAAGCTTTTTCCCGTAACAAATTTGAACAGAGAAGTCAGAAACAGTTTTTGCACAATGTATCTCTCGAGCACATTTCGCTGCATCTCATCAGGTACATACTGCAGTCTGTGGGTTTATATAGCAAAGTTCAATGGACATTGTGAAGCTAAACAACAAAATCAACAACCACACACACACATCCATACACATCAGTTACCAGGGCAATCTGGTACTGACGAACAAGTCTTTCTGTACGCAGAGGGGTGGCTTCCATTTGCTAATTGCTACCGCCACCCCTCTGTGTACAGAAAGACTTCGTCAGTACCAGATTGCTCTGGTAACTGATGTGCATGGATATATGTTTGTGTGGTTGTTGATTTTGTTGTTTAACTTCACAATGTCCATTGAACTTTGCTATATAAACCCACAGACTGCAGTATGTACCTGATGAGATGCAGCGAAATGTGCTCGAGAGATACATTGTGCAAAAAACTGTTTCTGACTTCTCTGTTCAGAATAGGGGCAGTTCACGGAGATATGAGTATTCAGTCGAACTTACCGCTATCAGGTTAGGATCGAAGGCGCTTTTGCATTGTCGCGTTCTAGTTCGTTCAGATGCGGTGAGACACGGCATTCTGTGATAGGTAGATTGGAAAAATCAAGTTCTAGTTGAGATTACGTTATTTTCCTTTAGTAAACACCAATATATACATTATACCACGTTAGTTTTATTTGCTGCCTAATGCTTATGTTGGTGTATCCTAATACCAACATAATCTTCCACGTGTGATACTACCACGATCCCTACTGCGGTGGTACGCTTTACACACATATTATTTTGTACAAAGAGACTATGGCATTGTTGCACATTGTATCTCTATATCTTTCAGCCTATACTGCAAGGTAAAAGTATTTCTTATAGGAAAATTTGGTACTTTACTAAAGAATAAAACAATGCAATGAGGCAAGTGCATCCAAGATAGTACACCACTTGTTCATGATCGCTCGGTCTGACTTTTGTTGCGGTGACTAGGGCAGTATGACGATCGGTGTACACTCTCTGCAAAGAGTGGTATGCAACTTCATGGTGATTTCTGCTTTCACAAAAATCCGTAACCGACTGCCTCTGAGTGAATAAACGAATCCTAAGTACTTGTGTCGAGCTAATTCTATGATTGGCATTTGCATGCTGATGTTTCAGTGGTTGGGTACAGTTCTCAGTGTAGTCGGTTGCCCCATGGGTCGGTGTTTTCTTAGTTCCGTCATGGCGTTTCAGGTTTGACCCTCATTGGCTATGTTTTTTTTACCGGTGGTGTTGGTGTGCGAGTTTCAATGTACAGCATAAATAGCGCACATGCGTCGTTTGTTGAAAACGTGTTACTTCTCGAAATGAACGCAAAACGCACTAAATAATTTCACGTTTGTTGAGCTTCCATAGCTTACTTTGCGAGCAAGAAACGGCAGTAAGCTGAAGAGATGCAATTGCTCCCGAACCCTCCGATTTTCTACTGGTTGTCTCGGCTCTGCTTACTGCGTGTTTGTTTTCATGCCTGTCACTCCTAAACAACTTATTTCCCTCATAGGCTCGTGATACCGAATCCGGCGTTACGTCTGAGTGTCATCCTACTTGATCACTTCGCCAACATTCCAGTTCGTCCGAGTGACTGACGTCCATTAGTGGTAGCCTTCCGTGAATCATTGGTTGACCTCTTCTCGTTAAGTTCGCCCACTGCAATCCCTTTCCACAGACTTTAACTCCCGGTGACTAACCCGTCGTTGAATGGATGTTGAGACTTGATTTCTGCGATTGATATTTTTATCTGCGCAGTAATCTGCGCCTGAATTTTACACTACTTTCAAATCCGTTAGAGACATCTTCACATTAGCTGGTTTGCAGTTCTTGTTAGGAAGGCAGTGTTTGGGCGGCTTCAGGTGTTCAGCGTCGCGCGCGATTCGAGACGATGACGAGCGGAGACTTAATGCAAGAAAGGCTTTCACTTGATATTCCATTCGCTTGCCTGTCCGTTTCGACGGCCTGCTCATGATGTGGTTGTAAATTTTGCCTATGCTTCCGTAGTATGTCGGAATTTAGTTGTCACTCATCACCGCACTGAAACTTATTGAAAACTGCCGCTTCTTTTTTGAAATAACCAAGACATGTTGCGAAACTACCCGCAACATTGGGTGTGTGGGCACACTATGTCTGCTTCCCCTAACACGAGATGTGATATATGAGACATACCAGCGTAAAAATAACTGATCATATGCTACGAGTTGATGCATCCAGGCGAGTGCATTCGTTGTAATCGGTCTGTTATGTTAGATCGGTAGCGCCGAGTAGATGAACGGTTATCGTCATTTCAACCGGACCTCTGATCAAACGAGGTTGCTTACTTAGAAAGATGTGCAATACTGAGTGAGTTCGAAATAGGCAGATTTCGGTCTGTTAGAAAACGACATTAACTTGCGGAAATTTAGGGGGCTAAAACTTGTTACCCGTGGTTTGCTGATACATCTCCACGAATGAATCACAAAAAAGTGGATAACCATAAACCTTATCTGAGCGAAACGGGTGCAGAGTCTACTGACTGATACCTACTGCACCAAGTTTCCTGGTAGCAAAAATCCATGTTTGCACCGGGCGCTTCAGCACAAATCATTCGAGGAATATTGCATCGTTTCTCTCAATCACAAATACTTACTATCGTTTTACTATAATCGTCTGGCCGACATCCATGGGGAAAACTGTGATCCTTCATTTTGAGTATACACCTAGCTTAGACCGTGTTGATATGTTACCAGCATGAACTAAGGAAGGACATGATGTGGTTTCGTCTGTTTAGTGGAACTTTGAGTCACCCTGTCGCTGCGGTAGGCGACACATTGGATAGGCTATCAAGACGGTCCTAGTGTACGACATGCATCACATTTACATCAAAACCATTAAGGCCATGTTACTATAGACTGCGGCTGATTGAATGAGGCGGTTGCGTACTCACATACCAAACAGCTATCGACATATCGAAAGTTTACTGACTTCGTCAGCTTAGCATGACCTTTTCAACATTAGAAAATCCAGTGGTTCCGGATCACTTTGGGTGTTTGATTGTCCGCCGAGCTGTATACGTTCAGTCGTCAACTGAGGTGACATCATTGATGCGTACGAGTGTGAGCGTTGCGGTTGTTGAAGGCTGTTAAATGTCCCTTTTTATATACAACAGTAGGGTGAACCGTTCACCTGAAATCTGACTGGCCACATCTTGTTAACCTCACTCTGATTGGTTGATTAATAATATTTTTCAACTTCGGTCGGGTCAGCTACCTCTTTTGAACTTCTGTATGGTAGGTTGTCCCTCGTTATTCTTTGACCAGTGTGTTTATGTGTGTATGTTCATTCGCGCAGTTGTATACTGGTATTCAGATGTAACCATGTTTGCGCCTCCCCGAGTCCACAATGTGAGACAAAATCTCTAAACCAATATGGTGGATGTCGAGGATTAAAGTTGAGTTGAAGGCTTCCTTAAGACAGGATTACTGTTATCACCGTCGACCTGCGCAGAGCTGCCGGACAGTAATCCCCAAGAGGAGTAGAAAAAACGCCCTGCTGGCTGCTTCCAAAATAGTCCTATGATTTTGCAAATTTCTTCTGATTCCCCTTACTCAGGATTACAAGCGGTCTTGTTCTACCTGTGATTTTCCAATGTACACTAGACACAAGAATTTTGGTTCGAAAATGAGTTAGTTGATTTTAAAAGGAATACAACTATCGGCACAAACCCTGGGTATTTTTATAACTTTGTTGTAACTGTAAGTTTTATCGAACTGGTCATTTAGATCAAAACTATTCACTACTTCCTCGTTGGTGTACGTTAGACCTGTACGATGGAACTGGGTTTCGTGTGCATTGATCAATAACTGTGAAATGTTTCGTTCGTTGAACTGGTTGAAATTCGTCACGTTAAAATAAATCTGGTTGGCTTGTAACGGGCACACTTGGACAACTATCGTCAATATATGCACATAATAAGCAGCTAATTATTGACTCCATTTTCAAGATAGCTTAATGGTAATGACGCGGTTCATGGGTCACGTGACTACTAATTTGTCTTCACATAACTATCATTCTTATACACTCCAAATTAGTGCTTCATAGAGTTTGTTGAATCAGTGCACAGCTCAGTCTACTCGACTCTTGCCCCGTTGAAGTAATAGGCTCGAATTCCGTAAGGTAAGGCTGGCGGGTTTTGTTGATATGAAATGCCAGTTAGGTATACAGGTATCACACGCACACGTATAAACCGCAACTGAATGTAGTCAACGCGTAAATAGCATTCGAGGAAGCACAGTCCTATTATCGGCTACAAGTTTCTGGTCCGAACCCAGCTTCTTTAATTGGTCTTACTATCTTGGTTTGAGCAGCCCGGCATTACTTAGCCTACGTGTTTCTTCATGTACATTGATCCGTAGCTGCTAAATGATTTGTTCATTCAGCTGGTTGGAATTCACCATATGTTAAACGATAGTTGGTCGCTTACAGTAACCACGGTCAAATTACCTTTGTCATTGCGCGCACACAGGACTCAAGTGATCAGAATGGCCAAGATTCATTATTGATTAACTTCTTGCGGTGACTAAATCATAACCACATGAGGTGCAAGACTGTCGACCTCAACCCCGTTTACCTCAACTGTTCAAGTGATTAGGTGTGAACAGTTCGATATTAATCAATCCACAGCCGATTTAGTAAGTTAAACGTCTGTCAGTAGAACGGGATGCACAATTTAGAGACGTTTTAGGCACCATTTATGTGTTTCTACTGGCCATAGTCAAAGGGGTGTGATTCAAATCTACTGCTTCAAAGTATACAAAGTAATTAGTATGTAAGTTTCTACTGGTTACCTTTCTTCCAGCTCGCGATATTTATCGTCTATTCGTTCCGAAACTTTCCGATTGTCGTCGTCCATTCCAAAATTGGTTCGACGGTCCAGTAAGAACTTATGCGCCGCCATTTTGTCGTTGATCTCTCTGAGTGAGTGACGCATGTTTTTAAAATTCTCCGCGCTTGGTAGCTCATAATCAAGAATTCCGTCCAAATGAGCCTGTGAAGCAACATACATAACCGATATATCATTGACTGTCATAAAATTAGTTGAGTCAAGAATTACAAATCGTAAGTCGGTACTGGTTCTTGGAGGTGCTTTGCCTGCGTAACAAACCTGGAATTATGAACTACAGAGTGATCTTTTGTCCTTCACTGACAGACTTTTTAAGAGTGTTCTTTTAGTCTTCCTTAGCTGATTACTGTCATATATGTTCTTCTGGTTTCTTCAAGTCACTCTACTTTTTAAAGGATTGTGGAGTAGTTGGGATAAACGAGCCTACTCACTTCTATGCGGCGAATCCGTTGTCTTGCCGTTTCAGACGAACTGGGTTCTGCTTTCCTCCATTCTTCGTGGAGATCACCGTTCCGCTGAAAGGAAAAGCGGATTGGAGTATGATTATTTCAGGTGCATCGACTTGTACTACATCCGAGTGATTTTCTGCCAGCCAAAAGCATCGATTTATGTTTATTCCATAATCCATCAATATCATCGTAAGGAGCTGGTAATGGTTATAATTTAGTATGTCGAATACTGCGCATCAAAATAGCGCGTTGGTTACTTCATCCTTCCACTTCTGTTCATGACACTTTTTCCTTAATACATGTGGATGGATGAAGCGGAAGTTTAGGTTGGTTCTGGCTACATTTATTAGACAGATGGATATCCGTCTGAATAATAGTTTCGTGAGCAAAAATATAACCTGCTTGATTAAGTACCGTTGCTTTTTATGACGTCAAAGCTATTACAGCCCGATTTTAAACGTCATCTTGTGTGCTCACGTGATACTGAGCATAACCCAGTGAGAACAAGTTGTATTTGGAATGCATTTGGTAAACTTCCTACATGTTTCGTGTGGGTTTTACTGAAGGCTGATACTGATAATTACAAGGGGAAAACAAGCAAATAGGCTGAGTGAATGTGGCATGGTTAACTGCACCTGAACGTGACTAATTACAATTTTTACGCTTTGATTGCATTACACTTAAGCCACAATGGTGTGCGGGGACCAGTGTTCTCACCAAGACAGATCATCGAACGCTAAAGTAAGCTCACTCGAAGTATGTGTTTATTTTAATGGGAATGTTTGCCCCGTTTGAAGCACATCTACCTTGCTTCACTCTAGTACCTTCCGGCTACCGTGATTAATTTGTCTCCATGTAAGCCGTCCATTATTTTGAGAATTTTGCACGATTGTAACTGTTTCTGCCGTCTGTCTTGTTGCATTGGTATGATCCCTTCGGTTTGCACGACTCCGAAAATACAGAGTAACACCAGAGAAACCCCTCGGATCATCTTGTACTGACATCAATCATTAAAAATGGTGAAAAGGCGTACTAAGGGAAATGGCATTGCTAGTAATGCTTTTGTGTCCGCCGTTTGTAATGCAGTTACTCTCCTACGTGATGTTCTTGTGGAATCGTTTTCATGTGCACCCTGATATAAAATGATGAACATCAGGAGTGTTCTGCTTACTGTGCGCTTTCTGACGTATTTCCGGTTGGCGTCTGTTAAACATTACAGGCTCAGTAGTGTAGAAATGCTTCATAGTTTCGCTCAAAAGGCACATTTTCCAAGTCGACGAAATTGAATTCTACTTGTTTCCATATGGACAGCTCTACGTGTATGTTGTGTTTATTTTGTTCAGTGCGAAGATATGGTTACTCCATTTGTAACATTTGAGACAAGTATTGTTTATGTCGGATGAATGCCGTCTTGAAGATTGAATAAATCATCGCTCGTTTGCTATCGACCTTGATTTTTGTAGGGATGCCCTCAGCCTTTAGACGTTTTAGAAAATCTAATCAATTCGTGGAAAAAGCTACCAGTTTCGTGCCGTTTGGCATGACAGACTTTGAAAAAGCACTACAACAGTTATTCTCTTCGTTTGGTTTTTCAGGAAGCCAATTTTTATAGTTAATAGAGTAGTCACATCAAGTTGAGCCTGAAAGTTTAGATGTAACCTTGTGTCGATCAGACATGTTATGATATTAATATAGTAATGTTCAACACTGTGGACATCACAAACGTACGGACTTGAATACAGATTGTTGTCTAGAACAAGGTTGTCAGTGAAGTATAACAGGAGGAAACCCATAGTCTAGTGCCCTTTTCGAAGTGGGCCAATCGAATAGTTTATCGAATCAGTATAAAGGTTGTTAGAATAGTTTGTCATTGATGACACCACCGTCATGTCGCTGCATGTTTCTATAACATAATTCGCAAACTTTAAATAGCTTTGACCATTTGGGCGAAAACAGTTTATTACATAATCTTTCAACAACATGCAAATAGGGATGAATCTTCAAAACACACTGGTTTCTTTCGTTTCTAAGGCAAGCGCTAAACGTTCATTGGAGTATGGGAAATGTCTACAGACATGCCCAAAATGTGCACTAGTATTACCGGTCAACGCACACAAGAATAGTCTATTGTCATCAGCGGCAGCATTTTTTGCATGTGGTACCCGAAATCATTGTTATAAGTTGGATTGACAAGCTAAACATTCCATTCTCGATCGTTTACAGCAAAGTGCACCATTTTAAAAAGAGTACACTGGATGCACTTTCTCACGGATTTTTCTGGTTAAGTTCACAACATGAGCACCAGGAGTGTTCTGGTAGGTAAGATGACCAGAGGTGACAGGCAAATGCGCACGGATCAAATAAAATGACAACTTTGTTCTTTCTCACAGTTACATGAACGCCACACCGAACGCGCACTTGTGAGGTAGTTTGTCCAGTGCGAGTTCATTGGCACAGTTGTCAACGCGGTCACCAAATAAGCATGAAGATCGACTGACCTCGCTGATACACCAATAGAAAAACCTACCGGAATGGGAATGCCACTGTCAAAAGTGAGTGATATTCGGCTGGCTCGTTTTGGATTATCCGTTTGTTCATTGCTTTTCTCAGCAGTACAGCCAGGAATAATGAACTTTATGGTACTTAAGTACCTGCAGACTAACAATACTGTCCTACTGCTTAATCCAAAAAATAGCTGTGCATTGAAGAGATGTGTCAAAGTCCATCGTATCAAGACCAGCCTGACACTCATAGCATACTCCGACAGGTATTGATTCTGCTACCAGTAAGCAGCTTGGTGGACTTAGTAACTAAAAGGAGGCTCAACTGAAAAAATCTGGACTTCGGCCGGTGTTGACTTAACGACAGGAACAGAATGCTGACATGCGGAAAACTGTTTCAGATTATAGAGCTCCCAAACCTAACTATAATCAAAATATCCAGATAGACTGTCTTATTTCGTCACGTTTGAAGAATGAGGGTAACTTCTGGAAGCAAATTAATCATGTTTCGTCTTGGATTATATGATTCACAGAGAACCTACAGACCGGTGAAAGCTGGAAAAGCTTAATATATCGCCTTTGAAATCTGTGTTAGACGGTATTAGAGAAAAGCGATAGCTCAGTAGGTGTGTTTTTTTCAAGAAGGACACTACAGAAAGGATTGCTAACGAGAAAGTCAAGTTATAACGGACGGAATGGAAACCCAACCCCTGACTATCGGGCATACAACAAGCGCACTGAACCATGAAGCGGACAACAAGCAACACCTATGAGAACAACGAGACGAGCAATATATCTTGCCTTATCATACGGATTCCGCCGATCATGTCATTTGAAATTTCAGTTTTCTGCCTTGAATATGAGTCAGTTCCGCGGTCGAATTCAATCACCGGGACACAGTTATGACAGACTCTGGTGGGTTGTTCCAGACTGGGCACGCCCAGACGTTGAGAAAATGTTCTTTGGAAATCAAACAGCTAGTTTTCAAGTTGCGGTTTTAGTGAGGTACCTCCTGGATAGCTATTTGCGCAAGACGGAAGTCTGTTTTTAAGGGAATTTTGGAGTGGATGAAGGATCCTATGTGTCAAAATCAAGTTTCCTTGGATAAACAGGTAGCTTATTTGGGGTTGCGTCACTCCATGCAACCTCTAGGTGGAAAACCTAGAGACACAACCACTTTAGCAGATCGGCGTTATACCGTCTTAGTAGAAGCAAGGTCCTTTACGAAATACGGACGGCAGATTTGGATATATGGCTCAAGGTGGGGATGCGATAGAGAGTTGAACATAGTAGTGAAACGGGCCTATTGAAATGGTGCTTAAGAACCTGGTGAGTAACTCAAGCACTGAGTTGGCTTTCTTCATCACTAACGCACTGTTTGAAAGCAGACTAAGGTCATTTGAAACAATCTCTCCCAAGTCGCACTTGTGTGTAGCGATACCCAGAAGGTACTTCGCGTAAGTCGAATGACCGGTATACAGTGATTTTCATATGCCCCTGATAAATAGAGTCACTTTTTTGTAGTCCAGCATCCTATTACATTTAAATCGCTCTACAGCTTCTTACTTTCAGTTACACTGTCCAATACACGTCAAATTCTAGTGTCATTACCAAGCATTGATAAGGGATCTTGGCAACTTTTCGGGTTTTACACCTGAAATGAATAGAACAGTGATCTTATCATGGAAAATTGTGGCATATAGCAGGCCACACAATACCGATCTCAACATACCTTGTTCGCTTTGACACCAGTGTGACGGCCTTGGACTTAGTCGGTCAGACATAAGAGCAGAAAAGTTTCTATACCATAGTCATGAAACTTCACGCACAGTTCTAATTCGGTTGCAAGGTCAAACTGCATAAAAAACCACCTCACTTGGATTAAGTTCATTAGCCGTCTTTGTCCAATCTTCCCAAGTAGTAAGTAATTTGGCAACACACAAGAGTTACACGGATCAGTCTTGGATTTTGTTGTCCAACAGTGATCTACATTTATCACGTGCGAATATTCAACCTTTGATTTTTTTGTACAATTTTTAAACAACAGGTGCCCAGCACTGGGTCGTTCTGAAAATTTACAGTTTCACATCCACACCCAGTCAATGTACTGATTTTCTCTTGATTCTGTTGGTCAGGCTTAGTTAAACTGTTTGTTACAGAGGTCGTCGATCCGCCAGGAATACCAAGTCTACTTGACCAGATGCGTGGACTTGGATCATGTTCGAGTCCATTGTGGGTTTATTCTTCAGGCCAGTGTACAATACCCCCACAGGTTATGTCGACTGATAGATAAAAAAATGATCCAACCTACGGTAAGATAAACCAAGTAGGCAAACTTAAAATTTGAACTAAGTCGTTCAATTCCCCTAAACTGAAACTTCTTCCAGACCCAAATTTCATAAGCATTCCGGAAAACGTGTACTGTTGTTTGTGATATGATGATCCATGTGAATAATAAGTCTTTTCTGTAAAGTACTGACGTCCAACTAAGTGGAGCAGCAAATGTCGTCTTATTCAAAGTTGTGATTGGACTACTTGCTTACGAGGGTGTAGACACCTTGAGGTTAAATGCTCTGGTTGGAACAGGATATTCAGGACATCGGTTCCACCTCTCCTGTCCCTCTTACCTGTCTATGAGGGATTGTTCTTATCATAGCTTGCTTTTACTTAGCTGTCAGTGGTAATCGCTGGTGTCCTGCTCTCGATAATTAAGAAGACGACAAACCTTAGTAACTGACAAAAGAATGGAAATTTCTAAGAAAATAAAAACCGAACGTTCATTTGCTACGCCCTACGTCAGTCTTCAGAAGGGCGTTTCCCTTTTATCTGACGTACTCTACGAAACCGTGTTTAACTGCGTACGACTCATTGCACTTAACCGACTATTTCCACGTACACATTGATTACTGGACGGGGATTAGTCAGACTGTGTATTCAAGTTAAAAACGTTCATAGAGGGATTCGCCGTACTAAGTCAATGAACTGTTGTTTATCCGATTCACAGGATTCTAGTTTATCTGGCGTGTTACACAGTTTAGGAAATGGACCAGAAAATGTTAAAAGTAGAAGTTAACGTATATAATGAAATGTATTCATACTACGGTAGAATTCTGTTTGTGTAGGACACTGAGCGCTTACAAACCCAAGCGGATAAATTCTTCTTGCTGTTGCTTGCAGGAACAACTTATTCTAACAGATAGATGGTGAAATCGAAGTTGCACCGGTATCATGTTAGGAAATCAGCATTGAACCACATATAAACAGTTTCTGAGGTTCGGGTCGGATTCTCCGAACAGTCGATACGACGAGCCAGTACTGTGATTCGTGCTTTCGTTTTCAGGACACGTACTAAAATATCGTTTAACAAGTTAATGGATTCTGTGATTTCAACTTGGAGAGAAGTCCTTAGTCGAGGGATCATCGACTGGAGTTAACAGGACAATTCCTCTCTTCTCTTGGCGACCGCAGAACTTGGGCATTACCCACAGGCGAATTTGGCT
>LOND01000928.1:33718-45081 GCA_014220965.1 Paragonimus kellicotti | reverse complement strand
AAAACAGTACCAGAAACGTTGTTACAATGCAGACATTGATAACGAAATGAAGGTTTTATATATCCCACCGATATGTTTATAGGAACCTGAAAGGTCATGCCTACTAATGGTTTCCTGAATCACGTAGTAAAACCACACAAATGTCTCGCCCACTGATTCAATAGAAGATCCAAAATACCCTCCAGCAACTTGGGCATAACATGTTTGCATCAAAAAGGGTACGACATCACCTTTGTTGCCCGTCTGGACTAAACGATTAGATGTCGACGACATCGAATGAGGACTGAGCACAAAGTAAAGGATATTAATCTGAGGACACGCTCGGCTAAAACGATAGTGGGTTATTTTTAGCATACTCTCATAACAAGGCTTTGTGACGGTGTCAAGTATTCAGCGGACGAGACGAGAATGCTGTATATCTGCACAGTTGAAGATGAAAAATCGATATCTGGTGGTCGTCATTAGCTAGCATCTAGTCTTTTTGGACAGAAAAGTTTAGTTTTCGAACTAATCACAATCGACAGGTTTTGCTGTTGCTAGACAACTACAAGGTTCATCCAGATGTACTTAATTATCGTTAAGCTGGTCATTCTCACCCAACAACTCACTTCACCCGCTGGAAAACTGAAGTATAGGAAAAGCCCTCTTCGTCTTTTTGAGCTCAAGCACTCCGGAAGAAAGTGATAGTAATACGACACGTATGGGCTGATACCAATGTAGCATTCACTCTCACCCCATTGAGTGTTCACAACACAAATAAGATTTAGTAAAACAAAACTGTTATTCCACACAGCTGAATCTAGTTAGCTTTTGTCCTCCCAGACGTCTCCAGACAAGTCTTGTTAATTATGGGAACTCTTATCCGGATGAGGACCTTTACCTACAGCCACTAGCCTGCCTGTCTATGACAAGCCTTGTTCTGTTGAGCTGCTACTGTTGTACCAGTCAGTGTTCGGCCCGACCAACAGTTAGTTGACATTCTTAGTTCTGACCCAACTACTCAGGAAGGTACGCCCTTCAGCAAAACGGAAGTTTACTCGCTTGGTCATCGCGACTAAGTTTTAGTTTGCGGACTTCATGCGCGCCTGTCCTTTGGTACCGCGCGGTGCACGGGAGTGAACATAAAGCGTCAAATAGTGCCTGTACCCTTTGTTGTCAACATTCACTGCTCACAGTCATAGCGTAATGACAATCTCACAGTCGGTTTATACACACTATCCTTAAAATTCAGAGTGGGGGAACTGAATTCTAATGCTGGATGAAACTTCAAGGTGCAAGACATAATACTACTGCTTGCGAGAATAAGGAGAACCGTCGGCCTTTACTAGTTAATAAGATGTAATAAGGACGGACTTCGGTCGCAGGGTGTATGTAATTCGTGAACGGACAGTATATCATAATCGTTTCCATATTCCCGTAGATTTCACGAACTGTTCATTACGCGAACAGCCGATTTCATTAATTCGCATCAGGCTTTTGCGAATTAGTGGAGCATGGTCACTATGTATTTATGGAAATTACGACAAATCGGATTGAAAATCTGTCCACATTACTCCGTGTGATGAAACTTTTAGATATGGTCGATGCAAACACCTTCGAGCGCATCAGAACGGCAGCGAAGGTCATTCCTCTCCTGTGTGATTCCCCAAAAGTTCACAAGGACGGAGTGGCCTTAAAACTGAAAAGTGACGTATACAATTCTCCGTGTCGTGCTTTATCCCAAGAATTAGTGGAGCTACTGGATCCAACCAAATCGCAGCCGACTCCATTCCACCTTAAGGGACACTTACAACTCCATCGACGCAGTTTATTCAGCGATTAACGTGAATCATAAAATGGTTCTCTTAGACGTAACCTCGTTATTCACGAATGTGCCGTTAACAGAAACCGTTGATTATCCCTACGTTTACACTGAGAACAATCAGCCCAAAGTCCACATTTCCGTCGACACCCAGAAGGAGCTCAAAAGTCCAAAGTCCGTTCCATGGAAAGCTCTACAGAAGAACGATGGTGTAACCGTTGGGTTTTCGCTAGGTCGATTGCACACAGACACAGTAATAACCAAGTTAGAGACTAATGAACTACGTCACGTCGTCCCTGACCATTTTCTCAATAAGTTTTGCGTAGACGATAGATTTTGTCTGCGAAACGCGAACGACGATATAGGCTGGTTGAATGTGCAGGCTACGACTGAAATGTGTGATGTTCAGTTTAAAATCTACTCAGACTCTATAAACTGACTTCAACTGTGTTTATCCAAACATTATGTTCACCACCATTTCCAAAAGTTGTCATGCTACACAGAATGAATGGATCAGTTCAAGGGTTAGTCCATGGTAAAAACTTGAACTGGCCGTTATGCACGATTTCTCAATTTTCTTTCACTGAAGTACAAGTGGAACTGGGGTTGCCGTTTAACAAACAGAACCCAAAAGGTATGCACACCAGCTACATTACGGGATGAACCTCAGTAGGTTCAAAACATCTTGAGCCAAAGTGAATATCCCAGAAACTCCTGGATGAAAACATTCAACCAAAAGCGTGGCATAAAGTCGTTCAAACAGTAGATCAAAAGCCTCTTTCTAACGCCCTATCATACACGAATGAAATTATCGGTGAAATTATTGCCCATCAAGTTTTAATGCAGTTGAGAGTGCCTGTCCTGAGGCATGGGCCAAACCATCTTTCTATACCTGCCCGGTACTGGTGCCACATTCTAAAGACAGCTTTTCTGTATTTTTGTCGTCCTTTTGCGTTTATTCTCTTACCTGTTGTCGTCAGACAGGTCACGTTGGGAGAACCACAAGACGGCGATCGTAAAGACTTCATGAACACCTCCGGAAATGGCTTCCTAACGTTTTGAGTCCGTTTTGTGTCCGGTCGGTTCCTACTTAATTGACACTAGCCGTGAAATACATTTCTAACACATTCACTAACAACCCCAACCCCCTCCAACAGACTGCGATCCGCACGATTTCTGTGACTCTTAATGACTTTTTAGTTTGCATATTTTGCCATACTTACAACAGAGGCACGATATAAGTAAGCCAGTCTTCTTGTTACTTCAAGTGTCAATAAAGTGCTATGGTTAGAGAAAGTTAACTGATGTTAAAGTCAAAAATGTGGGCCCTCACCAGAAACTTATTTTACTATTATTATAGTCGACACGTTGGATATTCTCAACGGGGGCACACCCGATAAAGCAAATTGGTTCATTTCATGCTAAGTCTAAAATCGCCATATGCCCTTCGGTACAGTCAATCAATTTTGGTTAGAAAAAGAAAGAATTTTACAGAATTGGCTTTCTCCATATCTTGCACTCGCACACTTTTGTCGGTTCAGCATGCGACATGCACTCTTGTTCAATTAATATCATGGGACACCTTAAGCAGATCGCTGCTCAGTGTTATTTTAAAGCTGATGACATAGACATAACTCTCCGACGACCGAAACATTGGATGCCTCAGAAAGTTCTCGACTCATCTGTGAGGTCAGTGGTGCAGTGGTCAACACGGTTGCCTCATGGAAGCATGGCCGGACTTCTAGTCCNACACAGCTGGGCGGTGTGTTCCAATGTGAGCCGATCCTAGCTGTGAAGCAGTTGTGTCTGCAAAGTAACTTGTGTATCTCATTGCACAAAATTCAGCTAATGACCCCGTGGGGATTCATCCTCATTTAGTGGAAAGAGATGTGCCGGTGGCTGACCCGGGATGTGGAGTATTCTGTGGGAAAGAATTAGGTCGCCCCCTCCCCCAAGTGTCTGTAGTTAATTCAGAATTGACCTAATTCTGTCGATCTTTCTGAGTAGAGGTTTTCCCGAGTCCCATAAGCATTTTAATGGCCTGTCCACGAACATTTTCAACAAGTGAGAACTCTTCTTAAGATAAGGATAACAGGTCTGTATGCCAGCTTCCAGGTGTGGGCTTTCGCGACCGCGGCATCCAAGTTTGGATTGGATATCAACACAGGTAAGACATTTTCTTTCTTTCAGCCTTCTCCGGGCGGAGGTGCTGTCTGTTCACCTTCACCCCAAATTCGCATCAATGGAGCCGTTGTCGACAGCTGCGCTGATTTTTGCTACTTGGGTAGCAATTTGTCCACCGATCTGTCCGTGGACCGCGAGTTGAGAGCTCGTGTGGCAAAGGCTAGTGTTGCGTTCGGACGTCTTGAAAGACGTGTTTGGAAGAACCACAGCCTGAAGCCGAGCACTAAGCTCTTTGTCTACCGCTCAATGGTGCTGTCTATACTGCTGTACGGCAGTGAAACGTGGACGTTGTATCAGCGGAACGTGCGCTATCTTAGCCGCTTTCATTTGCAATGTCTAAGACGCATCTTGGGTATTCGGATTTTCTTTTCCTGCTAGCCATTCAATTGGCTAACCAGCATTGGCCGGCTGGACACAAAGGCCTCACTCACACACCTACTGGTCTTATTCCTTCGGGTTTACACCGGATACGTGGTGTGTGAGTGGAACCACAAGTGGTGCAGCGCAAGCCACTTGGGGTGATGGTTTGAAGCGCAGGCGTCCTCTGGCTTCGGTCACTGTGACAGGCTAATCCGTTTCGGATGCCGCCAACCATGAGCGGATTATAAAGGCAAACGTGGTGAGAAACAATTCAGGATTAAAGGTTTCACAAATTCTTCCTGAGTGATACACAGTCATCTGTACACGTTTTAGTATTTAGATTATTGAACTTTTTTCAGAACAAGTCACTACAGTTTCAAATGAGGGTAATAGGACAGGTGATGTATTGGACAATAGCTTCGGCTTTTACCACAATGGTTTCCGATTTGGTCCATCGCTATCAACAGTACATGGATGATTAATACTCAATTATTTAACTGCCGTACTAGCTTCAAAGAATGATGAAAGTAAACTGTTTTAGTTCCAAATTAAACGTGGTTGACGCGATGGCCGTTGATGAAAAAAAGATCGGTCTAGTTTCACACTTTCAATATCGAGGTATCGTCTTTTTGAGCTCAAGCACTCCGGAAGAAAGTGATAGTAATACGACACGTATGGGCTGATACCAATGTAGCATTCACTCTCACCCCATTGAGTGTTCACAACACAAATAAGATTTAGTAAAACAAAACTGTTATTCCACACAGCTGAATCTAGTTAGCTTTTGTCCTCCCAGACGTCTCCAGACAAGTCTTGTTAATTATGGGAACTCTTATCCGGATGAGGACCTTTACCTACAGCCACTAGCCTGCCTGTCTATGACAAGCCTTGTTCTGTTGAGCTGCTACTGTTGTACCAGTCAGTGTTCGGCCCGACCAACAGTTAGTTGACATTCTTAGTTCTGACCCAACTACTCAGGAAGGTACGCCCTTCAGCAAAACGGAAGTTTACTCGCTTGGTCATCGCGACTAAGTTTTAGTTTGCGGACTTCATGCGCGCCTGTCCTTTGGTACCGCGCGGTGCACGGGAGTGAACATAAAGCGTCAAATAGTGCCTGTACCCTTTGTTGTCAACATTCACTGCTCACAGTCATAGCGTAATGACAATCTCACAGTCGGTTTATACACACTATCCTTAAAATTCAGAGTGGGGGAACTGAATTCTAATGCTGGATGAAACTTCAAGGTGCAAGACATAATACTACTGCTTGCGAGAATAAGGAGAACCGTCGGCCTTTACTAGTTAATAAGATGTAATAAGGACGGACTTCGGTCGCAGGGTGTATGTAATTCGTGAACGGACAGTATATCATAATCGTTTCCATATTCCCGTAGATTTCACGAACTGTTCATTACGCGAACAGCCGATTTCATTAATTCGCATCAGGCTTTTGCGAATTAGTGGAGCATGGTCACTATGTATTTATGGAAATTACGACAAATCGGATTGAAAATCTGTCCACATTACTCCGTGTGATGAAACTTTTAGATATGGTCGATGCAAACACCTTCGAGCGCATCAGAACGGCAGCGAAGGTCATTCCTCTCCTGTGTGATTCCCCAAAAGTTCACAAGGACGGAGTGGCCTTAAAACTGAAAAGTGACGTATACAATTCTCCGTGTCGTGCTTTATCCCAAGAATTAGTGGAGCTACTGGATCCAACCAAATCGCAGCCGACTCCATTCCACCTTAAGGGACACTTACAACTCCATCGACGCAGTTTATTCAGCGATTAACGTGAATCATAAAATGGTTCTCTTAGACGTAACCTCGTTATTCACGAATGTGCCGTTAACAGAAACCGTTGATTATCCCTACGTTTACACTGAGAACAATCAGCCCAAAGTCCACATTTCCGTCGACACCCAGAAGGAGCTCAAAAGTCCAAAGTCCGTTCCATGGAAAGCTCTACAGAAGAACGATGGTGTAACCGTTGGGTTTTCGCTAGGTCGATTGCACACAGACACAGTAATAACCAAGTTAGAGACTAATGAACTACGTCACGTCGTCCCTGACCATTTTCTCAATAAGTTGCGTCAAGAGCAATCTGCTTTTGACTATATTCTTACCAGCGAGTTTGACGTGATCTGCAATCCGAGAATAGCAGCAAACTTTAGTCTGAAAGACCACGGGACGATTGAGTCTCACTTCATGTATACAAATAGATAACGTCTCACAAAATGCTCGTATAAAACCTTGTCACAGACGAATTTAACAACGAAAAATAAGACGCTCAGCAAAGATGAATGTCCAAGATCCAGCTCTACGTGTAACTCTGTGAATAGTAGGCAGGGCATCGTTTACTAACTCTCCGATACCGTTAACGGCCAATAGCGTCCTCATCTAAAAAAGTCTGTAGCATATAAAACGTAAAACTGAAACGACAGGTACTGACCAGAGTGACCTGGACATACATTAGTCGAGTGTCCTATGTAACACAATTGCGCCATGACTGAAGTAAAGATTTTGAGTTTTGCCATATTCATAACCTCAGTCAAAAACTGAAAGTGAATCCTAAGCCTATCTACAAATGAGACGCAACATACGCGAACTACTAGTAGCATTTCTTAATTTCAAATCACTTGTTGATCTACCAATGCATAGGTGGCGGTTGCCACCACTGGGAATAAACAATACGCAAGCGTGTGTAACTACAAATCCCATTCAAGTGTTGACGATTCTGGAGAAACTTAACTAGACTACCCCAAATATCTGCGCAATAAGTCCAATTCAAATTAGATAACCTGCTAACACACAAGTCGCTTGGTTCGGATTGGATACGCTCTGCCGTCCTGAAAAACCGTATTGCCAAATTAACAGAACCGTTAACAGTGTATTTTTGGATTTTTCCCTGTCAACCGGACGTCTAGAAAATACCAGTGAAACAGTAAATACCCACATCTATCTCCAAAACTGGGTACACAGAATATTCAGAAAAATATATAACAACAACGTCGTTTCCAGCAGTATTAAAAATAGTGTGGACCTCAACAGATGGTCTCTGCTTAGACACGAGAGCCGATATCGATGTCATTGAAAGGGACCGTACGACTTCCATGTGGAAGATCTTGGGAGGCAAACCTGCTGATTGGTTTTCATTTTGTGCCAAAGCACTCGACGCAGCATTGGCTAACGACGACGTGATCTATCTAGAAGTTTCAAAGCCTTCGACATGGGTGATCACCCCATCCTACAATGGTAACTCCACCATTAATACCTCGAACAAAGCTCACTCGAGTGGCTAACAGATTGTCTTGTCGATGGTCGGTTCAATGTCAAAATGATGGAACAGTCACCAGAATGATTTCCTGTTAACAACGATGTACCATATGGATCGGAACTTTGATGCTTATTGTCTTCGGTCTTGATCTGAAAGGCGTTTTCAAATCAGCGACGCTGTTGTATGTCGACAAAACCAAATGCTAACGAGTTGCAGATTGTCAAAATATTGTAGAAGCCGTATAGAACGATTTGGATCGCCTACACAAATGGCCCACAGGAAATAACCTATTGTTCAATGTTAACAAATGCAAAATCAGGCATATTTGTCGTCTAGGTTGTGCTGACTACTACAGTAACAGCGCTGGACTACTCGTATCTGTGTGCGAACTAGACCTAGGGCTGTTATTNCCCATTGAGACTTATTCCACGTGACACCTTTGCCACGAATCTGGAAATGCGGTTGCAGTTTAGGATCAATGTACTGCGGTTGATCGATAATGTGTAGATGAGAAAAACCTCAAAGATATTGTATAAAACCTGTCTCGTTTTACTCAGTCTCACTGGAGTCTAAGATAAACTAAAGGTCACACGAAGTACGGTAACCTACTTCTCGGCCTCCCACCGTTCCACGGCACTAATGACACATTTAGTCCCTAAACATATACACATTTGCACAGCTCGAACGGAATTTTTCGACTTACTCACTTAGACATATATCGCACACATGCTACTGTAACAAACTGGATTTCCAGGCTTCTGGTAAATGAGACCTCGAAGCCCAACAACAAATCCAACCACTCATGTTTATTTTGGGGCTATCACTCCTTCGTCAAGTAAGGAAAGAACAGAGGTGTAGAAATTAACCAAATCCGATGTGAAGTGAATAACTCGTTAGCACGTCATGCTGCACGTTCAACCATTTTCGTCTGCTACGTCACACATTCTGAAACGTGACCGAGTAAGCACAAGTAATGTTGCGACCGCAAACGACGCTTGGACTGAGAATTTGTTTACCTCAAGACATCCGTTACTGGTATGTGAAAGTACAGAACAACAAACACAAATGCGATTTTGCATGGTTGACATGTATTCATATCCTTGTCAATGGTCATCCATATCTCTTGTGACACGTCACGCATAAAGTTTATGCGTGTTTCCAATGGTTCGTTCTAGTCCCTAGTTCTCCTGGCGTTACGATCTACCCTTTAGTTTATGTGCGCGCCAGTCGTGCTATACTGCTCACAAATGAACCTGCATGTAAAACACTGGAGCATTCCGCTTAGGTTAGGTAACTGACAACAGTTCTGTGATGCATATGTGACTATCGTCTGTCGTGGCTTTCGTGAAGTGTTTACCCGTTTATTCTTATACTCTTAATGACTGAATTACTGTTTTAATTGCTTTATTCCGTTCTTACACACAATCGTGGACTAAAGTGTGTTGTCATTTTTAGACACTGTTGGTTGCGGTGCGAAAGTGTAAAGATGAAAGAAAATGCGACAAAACACAACAAGAAAAATCAGAATCTTTCGGATTTCTATGCAGTGTGGGTTCTTACGAATAGTTCCAGTTTTGTTAATCGAATTGTATGTGATGTTTTCGCTAGTTTGTCATCAACTCGGTATTATTACATAAAGAAGTGACTGAGTTAAAACTAGAGGTCATTCGGACGTTATGCAATGAACTGGGTTACTGTTTAAGCGAAGCAGTATATATGTGTACTTTGTCACTTGTTCCTGTGGAGCAGATTACATCGGTCAAACATCACGGTAAATTTCGAACAGCATCGTCTGAAAACACTCAAATTGGCTGGAGTACGTAGAACCGCCATCGGTCCACAGCGTTGTGCTCACTGATCTGGTTGAAAACGAGCACCAGGCGAACACGGATTACGCTTTTCTACCGCCTGCCAAGTAACCCGTTAGAAGCCGTTCGAGCAAGAACATTCTCTACTGTCCATGTTACTGGAATCAGACTATTTGGTCCAGTGTTGTCAGCATTAGTGGTTTGTTAAAAACCTCTGTCTAACACGTCATCAGACAGACCGGGTCGATATCATCTTATGCCGTTAAAACAACAGACGAACGTGACGTAATGCACCAAGTAAGTCCTCACTAAATGTCTGACCAGTTCTCTGTAACAAGTCTACTCAACATCTCGATCTAATCCTATCAATTCTTTAGGTAACTGTAGCGGCCTGAGGATGAGTTGTCGTAAAAACATGTTTGTTTATATTTCTTTATTTTCAAAGCAAATTGACTTACCATATATTTCGGATATTGCAGAAGGGTCCCTAGACCTCAACCGTACGGAGGGCTGATTACACCACTTCATTTAACCCCAATCCATTCTTGGATTGATCAACTACCGTCAAAGCTTGTTTTTACAAAATATTATTTAAAAAAAATCCGAAAAGCGTATATTAAACTGACCATAGTACTTCATTTGTTGTATGGCAGTAGCCAAATATAGTGGCATATTGTTTAAAGGTTACTCATGAGTTGCGGCATCTTTTCGTAATAAATTTCAAAACTAATCGAAAGGGGCCGATTGGAAAGTCTATGGGGATGCGACAGTTGCGATCAATTGTGGGTGATGTTCAGTCTATATAATCATACTAAGTTTAACGGACGATGTCGCTACTATGCCTTTAAACAATTTCAGACAAAATCAATAAGTTTTTTAATGCAAATGTCACGGCGACTGTAGTGAACTTGTCCAGGTCCATTAAATAATGCAGTGATGTGCTATTGATTGGTAAAAAGAAGACACAAGGTTAACCCTCCTATCGATTATGTGTTTATGGATATCGATTGCATGTGGTGTTTATCCGGACATGTCAGAGGAAGAATTCTTTTGAATATATTTTCTCTGGTAATTAAGAGTAAGAAACAGAATGTCGTGGATTGGTTACAGTTTCGAAATAGTGTGTTGGACAGAACTCTTCAAGGTGTTGTGAAAGTATGCTAGTTTCTACTTAGAAACTAACTAACCAATTTTTCTATTCGCTTAGAAACCCAGTCTATATTTGTCAGCTGGTCAACGTGCTGTCCCCGTCCATCGTGTTCGGTCCAACATTCTATCACGAATAGTTTAACTGGCGTCATTAGACTTTATACAGATCAATTTTGTGCAGGGATTATTATCGGTTAGCGAGTTGGATTACGTGGACACTCATTGTAGGTCAATTGATAAAATGTTTTAAATCTGAAGAAGTTAAGGACAAGCGTGAACATTGTTCAAAATGCACTGCCAGGCTACCTGTGTGAATTTGACTAAACTGCACACTACATACTCTCAGGACCGGAAGTCAGTTTTTATTTTTAACAAAAACTGAAACTGTTTAAGTTCTTATGTCTGATCTGCTGCATCGGTGTGTTTATCCTTGATACCTGATGTCAAATATTACTGTTTATAAGTTAAGACATATAACGCTTAATAAGAATGGATCACCCAAAATTATAAATGAAAAGGGTATAAAAAAAGCATGATTTGTTGTCGAATACATTTGACTGACACTTCTTTTAACAACCACCATGACCAAGAGGAGATTAACAGTGAATAAGGACAGAAAGTTGGAGTTTACCATTTATGTTAACCCCCTGGTAGTGACAACCTTAAAAATCAGTTGGTTCAAAACTCAAAACAACAATATGAAACTTCAGATTACTACCTCTTCAGCTGTTTACCATCTTCTCTTGTATGACGTTGGATATAGCACATTATACGCGGTATT
>LOND01000927.1:91950-106715 GCA_014220965.1 Paragonimus kellicotti | reverse complement strand
TAACATCCGAACATTTATCCATTGTAGCGTACTCCAACACTTTTATGACTTGTGTTGACAGACTTCAACCGATGTACCAAGTCTGACAGTGCATAAGCGACTGTTCACTGGGATCCAATCGAGTAAACATTGCTCTGCTCTGGAACTCAGTGCGATTCCCATTCCAGCTTCACCACGAGGTTGCATTTTAGCATCAACAGTGACCTACAGAGAGAAGCGCTTGAGTTGACACTTATTTACCGGTGAGCTCATATAAATAACAGTGCTAAAATCATAGATTAGTGTCTGCGGCACACGGTGCACAAGCTCCAGACTTGCGAGAGTACTCACCAGAGTAACTTGTCGGAGAGTGGGGATATGAAAAGCGCCAATGTTTACCAACTGTCCTAGTTTTAGAAAACAGTTGTCATCTGAAAGTAAAGAAACGGCAGAAAAATTCAGGTGAGGTAAAACGATAGGGTGGTAATGCACGCATAATGTCGCCGTCGGAAAAACAATAAATTCTTATGCTTCCCGATCGATTATGCCCGGTGTAGTCTTGGAAAAAAAGATGGACTGAATCATAACGTCCAAGGATACCATGAAATGGCTTGGATACTCTAAGGAAAGTAGCAGTGGTGGATGCAAGAGTACAGGCATTTACTTCAGAGCTGTTTGTTCGACAAGTCCACATTTTTAAAGACAGGTTAAATACACCTCGTTTATCAATTCGAAGTGATGCAATGCTGTCCAGTTTGTAGCAAATCAATGTGAATAGTTTTCATTTGATAATAACTCAAAACGGTTTTTCATAATAAGGTTTTTGGAAAGGACCGTCTTGAAGTGCGTTTGGCTCGATGAAGTCGAAAGCGCTCAATGCAGCAGTAACGCAACCTCACTCACCAGTTATCTTTTTGGATAATGTGTTGACAAGGGTTGATGTAAAAAAAGCCTCGTCATACATCTTTTTAGATGGGAACTAAATCCTCAATATCAACCCACCATTGAAACAGTACTGTCAGAGATACAAGTAATTGTATTCTCAAGTGGGATATTGGCTTTTCTGAACTATCATAAATTAAAGAATTCTATCACCACTGATGCACTGGGGCAAAAAGTCCTCACTCAATACGTATCAGCAACTCGTTTGAAAACACTCACCGAAGTCGAGAACATAGTGCAGTATAAGATTTGTTTTTCAAGTTTGATCATCGGGCTAATTATAAAATAATGAATATAAAAACAGTAACCAGAATAAATTAGAAAATCTGATAACAGAGACTATGGACTATGCGTGTGTTTTCGTGGCAGTCACGAAATCATTATTCCAAATCGTGATCGTCTGAATGTGAGCCAAAGGAGGTTAATCATCTGCATGAACTTCTAAGCACAAGGGTTAGGGTTGTGTAATCGGATTGGCTTGGGCAACGGTCAGTATTTGCTATTTCGGTCAGATTTCTTGGCACTCGGTGGGCAATTTGGAAGACATCGTTCTTACTGTTACGGTGTTCAGATTAGGTCAATTTAGTGCGTGAAATTGTTTTAATCACAACACTGTTCTATCATGCAGGATGAGGTTCATGAACTTCGGTTAATCGTCTAATAGTATGATCAATGTATGAGGTTCAACACGAGCAAACAAATGGGTGCATGCGACAGTTCATTGTAAAACGTGGGAGTTTTTCTGAGTTGTCACGCGAAAACGAGGGTTGAACGGAATATCACGCACAACTAAGCCGCAAGGTAGGTTGCCCCGAGCGACTTTTTCAGTGTTATTGTGATTCCGTCTTCCATAAAGTCTCTCTTGTGTGAGAGAGCAATAAATACACATTTCTCATTCACAGAGTGTGATGTTAGTTTTAACCGCCTGTATCTTCTTCTAGGCAAAAGGCATTCGGTAGCCATTCTGCATGAAAAATTCGTGTAGAAGGTCTGGTTCGGTTTGCAGTGTCAGTGCGGTAGATCTTTAACGCCCTACCCAGTCAGACATCGCATGAGGTTTCACTTTTGATTTAACGGAACGAAACTGTCAAAGTGAATGTACTGACCACTACAAGTCTGTTCCGTGTTCGTTGGGTTAAACTATCTCTCCTTACTCTGCCAACATTCAGATTTATTCGGCCATTGTTGCTTGACTCTTTGGTGAGTTTGTCATGGACCGAGTTAATCGTTGACATCATAGTACATGCTGGAATCTCTGTCGATGGCGCAAAAAATGCAGTTTGCGTAGCGTTTGTAAATTATAAATCCTTCAATGGTTGCAGTCAGCTGGTAAGTGTCAATGATGTTTATGAAAACGTTAGCTAAAAGGGGACCAAGGGACGATCTCACTGACATTTTGGCTCTCTATCGGTAGATTTTACTGTTAGGCAGAAACCGAACGTTGCTAGTACAGTGTCAGCAGTACGCTTATTTCATCCACTGGGTTTCCAACATGTCCACCGTTACGATCGACCTAATCACATAGATAACCAATTTTGCCTTGTAGAGATAAGCTTGTAAGTAGCGAAGC
The DNA here is from genome assembly GCA_014220965.1 of Paragonimus kellicotti. NCBI lineage: Eukaryota > Metazoa > Platyhelminthes > Trematoda > Plagiorchiida > Troglotrematidae > Paragonimus > Paragonimus kellicotti. Next base: position 104,224 of record LOND01000927.1, on the reverse strand, counting down.
GACGTCCAATGAGAACATAATTTGATTGTTTAGTTCTAGGTTTTAGATCACTCCCATGAACTGAAATGTCAGGGAGATTGGTTCGAACACACCGGTGTGTAATTTGGTCACAACACACTAGAGAAAAATAGAGGGTCCCCAAAGCAAACTCACTTTGCGCATTTTGTACGAGCCGTTTAGTCTAGGAATCCCCGTTCCAGTGGGACGCATGTGCACGAAAGTGGCCGTGTCAATAATCTCGTTTTGTTTGGCGCTTCGTTTTAGTTCTGCTGGATATCGAAATAGCAACCAGTACACGATTCCCTTTACTAACCTTATCAATTCATTACGTGGCCCGGAAATCAGACGCTCGTTTTTGTGTGTAATTAGTTCAATACGTCTAAACGTTGCTTGATTAAAGGCTATTTTACATGGGACACATAATTCAGACACTGATAGTATGAATTAACCAAGTTTAATTCCGGTCTTTCTTATGTAAGATATCCGCACCAAATTTAGTACGAATGAAGTCAAACAGTTTGGGCGTCGTGTTTAACATGTTATTGATAAATGGATTGAGAATAACACAACGTTATGAGCAAGTTGTAATACTCTACGTTTCAACCGCCTTCTTGAGGAAGAAAGCCACCCGAGTATTACAACTTGCTCATAACGTTGTTATTCTCAATCAGTTTACCAGTCTTTCTTTGTTTGCAGTCAATTATGCAGTTAATGCAGCAAACTGATGGTACAAATTTTCAAACTGAACTTCTAAATCAAGCTGGACTATTTCTACGACGTGGACAACAAAAATTAGGTCCTAATGACAGTGCTCTAAGCAAAATGTTTTTCAAGTTTAAACATGAGAAGCTGCAAACACTGAAGCTGAGGAATACTCGAAAGTTTGGAGTACGGTTTCCCAGGATTCGGCTGATTGGACGGTTCGGCCAATATGATATCGATTTGCCTGATCGCAATACTATTAGCATACACTCCGAAATCCACACGACCAATTTCGGACAAATAACGCAAAACGTTTGTTTTTAAGCTACGGTGCTCCACTCACGGCTAGCATGACGACAAAGTGAGACGGCTGTTAGAGTGATATGATTACGTCCCAACATTCTCCATTGGCTATCGATACTGGCTGTTGTAGATAAACTGAGTCAGGAAACGAGTTTTTGTTCCGATCAAGATAACTTGCGTAGAAAACTCCAGATACCTCCGAAACTTAAGTCGATCGAAACACCAGATAAAGCTGTGAGAAAAACGAAGTAGAGAACAAGACTTTTTCCTGTTCGATCATCCGGTTAATTACAACACTCACTTATCAGTAACCAAAATATCACTCGGCAACCCTGGTGATTTCTGTGAGTTCAACTTGAAAAAAGTCCCAGTGGTGGGGTGATTACTTGGAGTTGAAAAGACAGTTATCGCGTCTTCCGTCGAAGCGATCTCGCAATCTGAACACTTCTCACATACCATTGTGGTTGATCATTTGCATCTGCTGATTCAGTCGTGTCTAATGAGGTAGGTGGTGCAGTGGTCAACATAGCTGCCTCATGAAAGCGTGGCCAGAGTTCTGATCCCAGTGGTGGAAGGTACATGTACTACTGACGAATTGTAACAGGAGCGAAACTCGAATACACTGCTTCCTTTTGAAACGGGCTGACTAGAAATTCTACGGGATGCGATAGCAATCACTTGTGAGTGCACTTCAACTTATTTCTCGCTCATCAGGTTGTTTATCATTTAGAACCGAACAGATGATACTAGAAGTGTTGCATCATTATTTAAGGGTGATTTGTGTGACGAGTCGATGAGATTAAAATTGTGAGATAGTTTTTTCTTATATCACCTACTATTTTCTTGATAGACCTCGGTACGGATTGGCTTCTCAAAGAGATAACCGGAAAAAATCCGCGTACTATAATTCATGACAGTTGAAGTTATAACAGGTGTTGTAGGTAAAACCAATGTTCCACCTATAGTACATGACTTGTCAACTACGGCACTTTGACTACATCTTTGACCACGTTGAGTGCTTTTTGATTAAACGTCCTTTTCACTATTGTCCTTGTTTTCAAATTATCTGGCGGTTTCTGGAAATAATCTGAGAATTTAGTCTTACTGTATTTTTGAAGCGTTTCAAGGTCGTTTGTAATTGATGTGACTGTATGCTTTCACTTGGAAGTGTAGTCATACGTTCTAGGACTAGTGACATCGTTGTCACGAAATAACTTAATACCCTACGTGGGCAAGACATATCACGGAAAACTGATGAAATGGACAATCTGATAGGTAGTAAAACGCATCTGTTGTGTCCTACCCGCTTCAGTCTACTTCTAACCAGGACAGTGATAAACTTGGTGGCAAACCTGATTGGTTCAAAGATGGGTTGCAAATCTTTTACAACTTTTATAGGTCAAATACAGTAAAAAAAAATACAACGATAAGAGAAATCAATTTGTGAAACTCTGAAGGTTTAAATTGAGATGCTTATCCAGGGCTGCAAGCAGTAGGCAAGTTGACACAGACACAACAACAACGTGTACGAATGGTATTGTGAAAACTCTGGGAAGTGGAGAGGCCGTGTCGCCCAACTGTGAATGCATACAGTAACCACGGAATGGACATAATGATGTGATTATACACCAAAGGATTCGTATTCCTTACGAAAGTTAGATTAGGATAGTTGAGAGTAGTAACGGACTCGGTAGCTCAGGCTGATAGTTGTTGTTAACCCAAGCTACCAAAAACACATTGGCACTAAAAATCAAAACCACGGGGACGCACCGTGCTGAAGACCGCTCGTTGTGGGGAGGCTTTTCAATGCACAGCAATTTTTGTTCCTCTGTGAATAGCTGCAAAGAAACGTTTTTTCATCACATATTGGCAACAGACCAACAATCGATCATCCACAGACTCGGTCACAAGCTAGACAGAATGGGAAACACGTATCGTGCATGTTTACTTACCGATGTGCACAATCGGGTATGAAAGAAGTACCAGAACACAGTGATAGCCGCAGGCCTGTGAGCGACAAACACCAGCTGAAGAAGCCAGAGGCAGCCGTAGGACGAAGAGCGAAGCAGACTAAGCATAAAGAGAAGATTGCATCAGAACAAAAACTGCAGAAGTTGGTGATCAAATAAGCAAACTTCTGATTCAAAAAAGTCATCGCGTTGACCATTATCCAGTGACAAACAGGATATCCTTGGTAGACAACTGTCAACATGAAAGATGCAATCCACAAAAAAGTGGCCAACGCGGAACACGCAATCTGATGGGTGGTCGGATGAAATACAACAAACCCGACAAAATTTCGCCTCAGAATTGACCCACAGCGAACAGTTCAGTACACTCACCAATGTCAAAAAGGAAGTATTGAACAACTTGTCCAAGGGCAGCAAACTCATCTTTCTACTGAATGAAAAGGGAAGAATGACGGAAGCTACAGATAAGCAGATTTCATCGAGAGAGAAAACTGTAGTACTCGAAAGTAGATGCTCCCAATAGACCTAGAAATCTTACTCGGAATGAAACCTCTCACGCAAGTAAAAAGAAGACCTCGTACTGATTGTACTAAGTAGTTCTTATTGAGACAAACCGCATTTATAGATGTACAACAGTATCAAAGAAATCACAGTCTGTCATTGGCTGATCAGATTGGCACCTACAAAGTTCAAACTGTAAGCTGATTGGTGCAATACAGAACAAAGAACTTGGCAAATAACGGGAAGTGTAACATTGAGGCTTTTCGTCCAATCCTGATGTGGTATCTTTAACGCGACGTTTGGATTGGTCCCTTGTTAGGTTTATTGTGCTGGTGTTTGGACAAGCGGTGAATAGAGTGGATTCTCGCTACAACAACGCTCAATTATTCAACTACCTACTGCCTAACTATCGCCGATCTTGCCGCAAAGGTGGCGAAAAAAAATCAACAGTACAGTAAGGAAGTCAAAGGTTACACGAGGTGAACAAACAAGGATGTTAGAAAATGCAGAGATGATGCAGACATTGCTCACTTCTACAGACTACCGAAAGCACACAGAGACAGTGACCCCACTGCGACCAAGGGTTTCTTTACCCGAAGCCGTAACATAAAACCTGATAATAGACTTGTGGAAACGACTGCGATACCTCATCAATGGATCACAACGATCCGTTAATAGTGATCGACAATCCCAGGACAAACTGAAGGTCATCGAAATAGGAAGGGAGGAGACCATGCCTTTGTTCGATGTCACGATGATTTTTACACCACTCGGTTTTACTCCGGCCAAAGAAACACTGCACGAACTCCAACCAAATAAGTCACTGAAACCGCGATGTATATACAATCCCATGGAATTACAACAATCCACATACATCAGATTCAACGACCAGTTCTATGAACAACCGAAAGGAACTCCAACAGAATCTTCCATATTCGGACTCATCGTGGAAGCAAGGATGTAAAACTGGAGAACAACGGACTGCAGGAGATTAACCCAAAACTATGGACGCCATGTATCGATGACAAGTTTGCGATACTCAAGTACTTCAATACAGAGGGTCCATACAAGTCACTCAACAAGAATTTCGACGGTATCAAGTTTGCTGAGGAGATAGAAAACAACTACTAGTCACCTATCTTAGATGTGTTAGTCAGTCGGTTAGACAGTCTCCGGCCTTATCGCCACCTAAATATGTGGCCTCAAATGAACAGAACTCAATCTGCCTGATAATTACAGTTATATCAAGATGTTGCTCATTTCAACACCTCTTATTATGAGAAGTCACGTGATTGCTTAGGCTAGTTATCGCGCGAAAGATCTCCTTCACAAGTCAGTCAAAGTGTGGTTCATTCCGACAATCAGGAGTATAGTATTGATGTGTTTGTGGGGCACTAATGTCAACTTCCCGTTGCTGACTGACGTGTGTGTATAAACGCCACAGTTATCGAAGAGCATTGTAATGACCTTATTTTTCAGTGGAAAACTGATTAAAAGTAGTCCAGTTACTAGTTCTGCACTAGATACGTAAATCTACGCTGGTGAACACGCTACTCACACGAACGAGACAGAATTACATCAAAAACAGTCTTATGGAGAAAGTAGACTTGTGCAAGTTTGCTTGGCGATTTAACAGCTATTTCAAAATAGGCAAGACTCCCCTAGCGGATAGGCATTAGTTCAAGCAGAGGGGCGGAAATAACGTTTTAATGCCTTCAATTTCATCATCAGCAATCGGTAACTGACCGAATCAAAGGTGGTTTGTAGTTCACTGGGGTCAGTTGCTTAGAAAGACAGGATATTTGTTATAGAGGGGGAGTTCCCTAATCGCATTTCTCGTCGAGACTAGTTGTGGTTAGATAATTTTTTCTATAAATTTTAACTAACAGCCAGCAACGGACATTTTAAATTGCTCCCAACACAACATCTTGACTCCCATTTCAACGTCTTTCACGTGTGGCACTTCAATGATCGGTCATAACTAGTTGGTAGTCCGTACTGTCGAAGTTAAGACTCACTGAACGTAAAATATGCGCGTCGAGCGGTGATTCGTGAAACACACCTGACCCGCCGAAGCCTTCGCAGTGAAATGCAAATCTTCATAAGCCTGACAAACTTTCTCATTATGAAAGTACACTGTGTAGTCATCTCATATCAGATTTGTTTACGACTCAAGTCACCTATCGACTGCAAGAACATGTGCAGATTAGATGAAGCATCAGCCATGAAACATGGCAATACGTGAAAAGACGAGGTGTTCTACGGCAAACCTTGGCCAATGAAATGGGGAGAAGACTTATGACCTGAGGACGTAAAACATTGCTGCAACCCAGTTCCCTTTGTAAGAGCACACAGTCTGCAACTCAGCAGAGGGATGACTGCACCGGAAGGCATCCACTGAAACCGCCAACAATCTGGTAGAACTTTGAATTGGTCAGGTGGAGTAATCATGGGATCATTAAGACTCCGGCCGCTTCATCTACTAAAGTTGATAGGTGTCACGAGACACCAGAAACGTTGGTCAGTGTAGCCACGTACAACAATCTACGTTGCGTCTGCAGCTACAAAGTTGCCAAATCAACTGAGCAATCCTAGATTTCTAATTAGATTATCGAGGTTTTCTTCGCCACTGTTGTGGTGAAACGTAGCTCAAGTAATGGTGTAACCTGGTCAGGCTGAGAGCAGAACAGGTGGGTTCGCCCAAACTATACCTGTGACCTGGCGATCGATAAGAAAATCAGATTATCACAATGACCTTATTACGCCAAGCATGTTTACCTTCGGAACCGAGTCTGATGAATCCCAATCCGGAAACGCAGCACGGTTAAGTCTTTGACCAACGTAAACAAAACTATGGACATATGGACGCGTACAACAGTAAACCAGGAAAGATAGTAGGGTCACATACTCAGTCTAAACAACGGTAGTAGATTTTCAGTCTTAAAACAAAAAGGCCTTGCGTTGTTGTAGAACCCAGGCCTCTGTATTTTATCGGCATGATAACAGTAAGACTATGATATTTAAAAGCACAATAAAAGATTCCAAAAAACGTCCCAGAGTACCCAGTTTGTGTTTCAAACTGACTTGTCATTATGTCACAACAATGGGATGCTAAGTGACACACGTCCATTCTGGATAAAATCACAAAAGTAACCGCAGCAAGTCAACAGGACCATTTGGCCCTCCAAAGGGATTCATCAGGATTACTTCTCACTACCTTAATCGTTCTCGCAGGGGAATCTATCATGCGATTTTCCAATTCGCCTACAATTACGGTGACACGTACATTGACCGAAAATTACGACAGTGCAAAGTGGACCACACATCCTCCAAGTGGCCAGTGGAGACGATAACGCAACACAGATCGGTATTTCAACAACCGAGTAGAAATCCGGCACCTTCGACCACAAAACACTTAACCATAATAAGCCACGCGACTGATTACGCCACTTCGTCTGGTCTTAGTTCGCAAGATGCTGGTGCTTTCCGAAGCAACTTGAATCAAACTTCACACATCGGCTTTCTGTTGGCATAAGGTCAGGAAGCGGTCAATTCCGTTGCCGTGTTGTTGAGATCGCTTACTACACCATTGCTTGCTGTTGTGTCACAACATCCTACGCTTACATAAGTGACTGTTTTTTACGTAACCGGCTGACGAGAATAACTAACAAGCTTGTAGTTCACAACGTACGTCTTCTCGCTGTCTTGATGAAAAGGTTGATCGTTTACCGCAGGTCACACAAATGATTGAATAAAGAGACACTTCAGCAGTGTCAAGGCATACATTCCAAAGACAGACTGAACAAACCACCTGCTACTGAGGAAAAGTACCGATAAAAGAATATTCACTCAAGGCTGCACAGCCGACAGTGATTCGGACCAAAAGGTACTAGCAAGTATTCACAATCGTTTATAAAATTTAACATTTGCATAGCATCATTAATCATTAGACGGCAGACAGCATGGAAAAACAAGGGACGGTATAACTGCCAAATAACGTCTTTTGCAAGTTCAACGATATCACTTTAAATTTCCAGAAAAGAATGCGACCCGCACGTGTATTTCCCATTAAATGCAGGACAGAAGAAGTGAATGCACATCTTACTTTCTATTTAGCTGTTGTTACAAACATATAATTCAATCAAGATTTTCTAACTCAAAAGTAAGCTTAGATCGACGGTACTGCAGCACAGGACTCAACAGCAACCGATATAATTCTAAAATATAGAAGTGTCGTAAGAGAAAATAACGATTGACAATCATCAGGATGTGAATACACCGTTGACTCTTATGCCCCGACTGCCGTGCCGGATAACACTTCCAGCCAGTAGTGTGCATAACCATGAAGCCTTCAATCCGATAAGCGGCGCCTATCGACTGTATTCAATGTACAAATCAGGACCTTAAGGATTCGTAAACAATCCTGCTTTTGATTTGGGCTACTAGTGCTCGGTAAGACCAAATTCCAGTTAACATACAAAACACGGGACCTAACCATAACATTGTGTACCGCACCCAACTGATCAAGTATTGTTTACCCCTTTCAGAAATGCACCGTGAAGAAACGAGATTAATCACTTTGGTCGGTTAAAAGAGACAACCATGGTCAAACACCAAATATGTTCATAGGATCGGCGCGAGACGTCTGTTACAAAAGCAGTAAGCGAGTTAGACCACGTGTAACTACCACACACGCTTTCTATTGAAGTTAGTCGGATGTTTTTCTCACGATAAACTGAAAGGCCTTAGAGAAAGTAACTGGGGTTTTGCAAGTTGTAGCGGAAACTACCTCAGCACTACTACAACATTGGCACCTAGGTGAAGAAAACGATCCAGCCTCAAATAGACTGGCTAGCAGGACTGAGTATGACCTAATCGTGAAATAGCGCTTCGAGGGTAGGAAGCGCAGCCCACTGCATTGTGCACTACGCAGTTAGAAGGGCTATTAATTTGCCTGATGCCACGAGACAAATCTAGCAGGGCACAAGCATTCGTTATTAGAATGGAACATCTGCGATGAAATAAGCCAAAGCGAAAACTACCGAACAAAACAATGAGGACTATCGGATTGCGCTTACCTGTGCAGAAAGTTGGTCCAAGTGGCTTCACACCTCCGACGACGGAACGATTTTATATTATAGCCAGAAAGAAACACATTCACACATATACAGATGTATAACGGACAAGATCTTGAGCATAAAGCTACATGTAATTTGACTGATACACAACAAGGCGAAACCGTGAAATGTTCGTGAGGGACTTGACCTCGGCTACTATTTGAGCAAGTAAGTGACGCGCAACACGCTGTGGGTCTCTAACCATCAGTATTCACAAAGCACTGTAACTGAGACACTCCGGCTTTAGATTTCGAAAGCAATAAGCGTAAACTTGATTTAAAAAAGGGACTATCTTCTGGATTACAAGTGAACTATGCACATTTTGTAATCTACAAATACAGAAAAAAAGGATAGAATCAATAAAAATACGCAAATGTACACAAAAACAGGCTAAATTATGTGATGTACAATAGCCTGTTAAATGTTACAAGCAACTGAATATCTAGAGAGAGAAAATGAAAGCAAGACTATAAAAAATAATCCGCCAATTGCCGCCTGACCAACCGAAATAAAGCGGACGACAGATAACATAGTAGCCAATCTATAAACACTGAAAACTAACGGCTGAAACAATTTTGATTTACACAAGAAGTTAGGCGATACAAGACGTAAGCGGAACGACTATCAAAGTTGAAACGAAAGACTGGACACTTGCATGCATGTCCCAAGAAATGAGGGTGGAAAAAGTGGCAGAAGACAGCCAGATAAAACAACTGTGTCGATTATAATGCAAGAACTGTCAACAACAAAAACGGAAATAACCGTGACGAAAAATGCCTTAGTAAAGACAACAAAGAGTTGGCAATGGAACTGTTCGGGTGTAACTACCAGAATAAACGAAGGCATCACAGATCCACTTCAAGAACAGCAAGAGATCAACATAGATAAACGAACGACGCCTGTCTATTCAAGATGACACTCAATCAAGCAGCCAATGCCCAACCTTTCGTGTCCATTCAACTGCTACAAATAGCGCACCACTTGCTGGAAATGTTCGTAGAAGTGTAGGGCCCAATCCACGATACAAAGCCCCAATGCCTGAGAACGGAAAAAACATGATCGGCATTCACAGATCAATCAGTGAGAAGTGGTTGGTGTTGGTTAATATGACACTGACAAGGACACAACATTCGTCTTCGGACAAAAGGCCAGAAATCAACTCGTGTGGATGCTGTAAAAATGGTTACGTGATAAAATATAGAGTTCGTTTTGAGTATCAAACAAATGAATTCTCAGGAAATCATGCTGTGGTAAGTTCAAACGAATCCGGGACAGTCCAAACGTGGCCACCTTCATCCAACGCCTAAATATATGAACAGCAACGATCCACCGTTAATGTCCAAACAACTAGTTGAGGACCGAAAAAGTGATAGGCTTAAAAGACATTTGAACATGTCTAACTCTGGCGACGACAAACTGCAGTTCAGCACGCCTCATCGACAGGAATATTGCACACATGACTGACCACAAATAGTATTGAACTGGAAAGATTCCTCATAACTTTCACGGGTAGAAAAGAATTCGCACGAAGGATTCGAGGGGAATGAAGCTGACACGGAAGAGTCACGTAACTACACACAAGTTCTACAAACAACTCGCAGCCAAATAGTTGTAACTACACAAACATGCCAGATAATAAGACCGGAGATAAAAATCAGACATCTGGATACCTTCGTGTCGAGCGACGCGTACAAGCAGTTTGAACATATTAGGAGAGTTTGTGGAGCCAAGGGTACTGGAGGAACCTGCGGATGTGACCGGTGGAGTGGATGAGGTGGGGGCAGGATGGGCGGTAGGCGGGGCATCAGAAACAGCAGCAGCCTCAATGTGACCAATTTGCATTCGTGATTTGATAACATCGAATGGAAAAATTGCTGTCCACAGGAGGCAACCACCCACACCTCCACATACTGCGGTTGCGGCTGTACCAAGATTCTTTTTTTGATCATGATGACCAGCCATTATAGAGCGACAAGCTTCATAACCGCCGAAAAAGAAGAAATACCCAGGCATCTCACGCGCGAATGTGGCACTGAGGCCCCGCGTGAACCCAAACAAACCTTGCTCACGGAATATGGTTTTCGTTACGGCCCAAGGTCCACTTGAAAATGCAAGAATGGAAAACATAAAACCCGGGGTTTCTAATAATACTTTGAATCACAAAAGTGTGTGAAGCCAAATAAGAAGTCAATGCTGTTTAAAAGCTATGCAACTGGTCAAAAGAAAAGCAGACTCACTCAGAATAATATCACTGCGCTAGCTTTCGCTAATGTAAATGAATTTGACGTCAACAGATGGGCTTCCCACAACAGCGACTTGCCTGATTAGTCATTGCAAGAGGGGAATGTGAGGTTGACCAAGCAAACGTTCATTATATTCTTCTTCTCCCATAAGAGAGGCATGCTTATAGTTGGAGTAAGACAAAACTGAATACAACGAACTCATTGGCTGAACACCCAGTTCAGTGATTACTTGGGGTTGAAATTTTTCAATCAAATCGTCTGTGCAAGTTCATGTCATTCGGATAAATGTGTACACATGAAACAAACAGTAGTAAAATGCACCGACAAAGGGATAATCAGCTGAAAGTGTGCAATATACGTTTATCAGATAGGCGACCACAGTGTTCATCTTTGACAATTAATCCGAGAGTCTACGTGCATTGAAAACAAATAGAAAACAGCTAGGCCAAAGAGAACATAATAAGAACTGCAAATTTTCGTGTACAAAACTTTTGAAGGAGCTTGAGGCTGAATACAGTAATCAGCAAAATAAGTTACGTAGGTGAACTAACGCTACAAAGGTTCAGGTGAGGGTAACCTGAAAGTAACCAACTCAAGAATATTACAAGCCGGCCATAAGACACCGAAACACTTGGATGGCAATATCTCGGCCGACTGGCGCAATTATCCGACGTGTCGAATCAGATATTTAGCACAAACGTTAGAAAAAAATCAAATAATTCATCACGGAGTTAAGACATGTGGGTCTGGTCTATCTCTCGGAAGGACAGAATCCCGCACAATCTACTCACTTTAAGGGATGTGTAGTAGGAGAAGTATCTTAGGTAAGATTGTGATTAATAGGGTTCAGCGACGTGGATGTTGTTTTTTCGAGTTGTTTTGTGAATTAAGTGCACTTAATGATGCAGAGCAGTGAAAGCTGTGGAAGCTATCTTGTGGATAACGCCTTACTTTTACTTATAATTCATTTGTTTGTTCACGAAATGTAGGCACCTTGATGTTGAGTGTTTTAGTATGAGGATAATTATTTTCGGTGGCCGGGTCTTTTCCCTTTTTTTTTTACTTGTTTAATGTTTGCTTTGTTCTTCTATGTGTACGACGATAATAGTAATAATCGCGAACCACTGCTATATTACTCTTGTAGCATGTTGATGACTGGACAGTTTTATCTCTGTACTGTGCAGTCCTCTGTTTAAATCCAGCGTTAATTAAAGTAGGCGCTCCAGTGTTTTCACTCCTAAACTGATTAACGAACGGATTTCTCTGATACGGACGTTAGACGTGTTGAAAGTTGCTATCTTTAGCGTTTTAAAAACTAAAACCCGAGGTAGTATCATATGCCAACAATCCCCTTATTCTACTGTATGTTGGTCTTGTGCGTCAAATGATTCCCAAGTATGTCATCTGCACACCTGGTTAGGTGTACCTCTGGACAGTG
>LOND01000927.1:36945-50493 GCA_014220965.1 Paragonimus kellicotti | reverse complement strand
AAAGGAGGGTCGAAAATAGGCAGAGTGACAAAAGGAAAGACTGTGTTGTATACAAACAGTTTGCAGGGTAAATCAGGTTTTTCAGTACGAGTTGACTAGAAAGATATATTCGGAATTGCAAAGTGAATTCAGGACAAAGTTCGGACTGAATTTTGCGAGAATCAATCATAAGAACCGCAAGGCCTTCTTTAATCATTTCCAGGCCAAAGTGTCCATTATGGGACAACTGGGTTTCATTGTTAATACTGAGGGCAACGTTACTGAATCATCGCTACAAAAAGCGGAGCTTTTTCGCTGATTTCAGAGGCGATAAACATTCCGGACTCTAAAAATACAGCAATCAGACTCAGCGCAAGAGCTGAAGGAGAGTCAGTGAAGCAAGAGGTTAAAATGAGAGGGTAAGAGACTGGGGGCAGATTGGAAGGACTAGACGTGAATAAGGTGATGGGCCGGATTATATTCATTCAAAGATGCGAAGACCTCTCAGTGATGTTTACAGGAGCCTCCCGCTCTGTTGTTTAATCTTACCCATCAAAGGACCATCATCCCAGATGACTGGAGGATGGACTGGGCTGTACCCACCCATGTAAGAAACACGTGGTGACAAACTACCGACCAGTCAGCCTCACATCGGTTGTACTGAGGCTGCTGGAAAGAATTATTGGAAGTAAGATTGTGGAGTACCTTACTGAGAATCGGCCACTATCCCCAGACCAACACAGATTTGTGAGACGTAGGTCTTGTCTAACCAAACTGATTTGCTTCCTCGATGAGATCGCGGAGAGGATGGATGCAGGAGAAAAAGTTGAGGCCTTTTACTTGGGCTTCAGGAAGGCATTCGATGTGATGAGCCACCGATTACCAGTCCTCCAACCGGAGACTTTCGGTCTCCTTTCACGGCTGTTAGGATGAATACAGGACTTCTCGAGGAGTTGCACCTTCCATGTAGAGTCAACTGGGTAAGGTCAACAGAGGGTGCCGAGGTTTACGGGATACCTCAGGGATCAGTGCTTGAACGACTGTAATTTTTAATGTTCATCATGGATTTCACGAGAAACCTGAAAGGCCCATGTTACATCTTCGCTGAGAATTTGAGGATTGTAGGAAATCCTGGAATCACACGCATGCAGGAGGATCTGACCACTGTCCAGGTGTGGTCGAGTGAGTGGCAGCTACCCTTGTATACGGCTGTTTGCCGGGAACAGCCAAGATTGGTTAAGTTTTTGCTAGGAAGGGAACTGAACGGATCAGTGACAGCCAAGGACTTGGAAGTGTTCACAGTGGAAACTTCAAAGCTTCCAAGCAGTGTATACGGGCTACCGAATATTAAATAGAGCAACGAGGAGGCCGGAATTGTTCTTGCCCCTTTATGAAGCGTATGTGAGGCCACATCTGGAATACTGAATGCAGATCTGAGCCCGCATGTGGTAAAGGACACGAAGATACTTGATAATGTTCAGAAGAGTTCCATAAGGTTTCTAAAAGAAATGCGGGATAACTTGTATAAGGAAAGGCTAGGAAAACTTGATCTGTCTTCTCTTGCGCGAAGGAGGGTTAGAGGGAACTCGACAAAATCCTCCAAGATTCTTAAGAAAATAACCGGAGTTGAGGCGGAATCCGTGTTTGGTCTGCATACGGATTCACGCCTTGGAGGCCACAGGCTCAAGTTGAAGAAAGGAGGAGTTGCCACATCGGTTAGGGCTGACTCCATCGTACGTCGAGTCAGGACTCGTTGGAACATGCTTCCACAAAATACAGTGCCCTCTTTGAGTATGACAGAGTTCAAAAGGTAGTTTGATGATTGTCGGCTATCTTCTTCTCTGGCCTGTCGTGGGAGTTTCATCTGGGTGCGGTTCTCTGGTAATTTCCTCCTCAGAGATTTAAGTAGGCCCACTATTCAAAATATATGTTTTTATCCTTACCTTTCTGTGTACTTATTTTTTTCTTTTTTTCTCAAGCTGTTAACAAAGTTGGTCCTAGTATCTGGAAGTATAGGTCCTAGGAATCAAACTTATATTGATCTCACACTTATATCTGGCTTCACATCATTTCAATGGGAGAATAAACTCATGTTTCGGTGGTGGCTGTGAACTTGTGTTCTGATGACATTGATAGCTTCCGTCTGATAACCCTCATGATTGCTCGCAGAAGTGGAGAATTCATTCCGTTATCATCGCAGCATTGGGGGCCCTCAGAAGCCCACCGGTGCAAGAAATTTGACCATTTCTGTCTCAAGCCGCTTAATCCTGGAAACTGAACCAAACTGTCGCATGTGACTTACCAGTCGCTTCGCGGTGGTTTTAATCTGCAAGTTTGATTGCGGGGGAACGACCGCACTGACCCATCCTACTAACGTAAGCGCACACTCAGTGTTGCCCTTGGAACATTAACGGATGAAAATTAAATACGAGGGTATATATTTATAAGCGCGGGTTTGTATTCCATGAGCCAAACTGTCTAGTTTTTTGTCATAAAGCAATATGAGACTAGGGAAAATTACAAATTTCCTCAGTTTGTAAGAGTGAAGCTGAACGAAAAAGAAGACGATGAAGTCATTAGGGAAAGACCATGAATCAAACCATAGGGACAATGTACGAAGACCTTGTGGCACCAGCACAGAACAGATTTTTTGTAATAGGGAACAAAAGTGAGGAGTACTGCAACAAAATGGCTCTTGAGAAAGATGCAAAAAATACATAATAACTGAACTCAAAACAAAATTTGATCGAAAAATAACAAACGACTAATAAAGTGTAAAAAACCACTGCACACCTCAACTGTGACAGTCAGTGTCAGAAGTAAAGGTCTGCTGCAGACGTTTAAATCGACTGCTCACAAGTCCTTCCGGTAGGTCGAACGGAACTGCAAATGTGCGTCCCATATGCTGTACGCCGGCAAACCACGTACATTGCACAGTGAAATCGATAATACTAAGGCAGTATATGGGGTTGAGTATGTTTGGTTATTTTACAAAGTTGAGTGTGCTGTAAAGCAGGGGACTACATGCAAAAACTATGGCATCAGAAACGTCCAAGAAGAATTTTACAGCCATCTGGGCCACCGTGTTAAACAGAGCCACCCAAAATCTTCCCCGAATATTGGCACCCTGTGAATGACACTGATTCACTCTAGTTCCCCTACAGTTAGATTTTCTATTTAAGTGCTCGAAGCACATAGCTGCCAGTTAGAATTAGACACAAATAACTTTTATGCGACAGGAACCCTGTTGAAGACGAAGGACGCCCCGCATGTTTCTCGCCTTTGCTTCTGAGTGTGTCGCGAAATGTGTCGCGGATTATAGCCGTTCTCTTTCAACCCTATCGCGCAACTCTGACGCAGCGGAAACGCTTAGCAGCCTCGAAGAACATTAGCGGTCGACGGTCCGCTTTGCGGCAGTCGCACGCGAAACGACTAATAACAATTGCTCCCGTAAACTGATTCGAACTGCCCTCAAGAAGACACGGGTGACCCACAACTTTTTGAAATCCCTGGTTGAGGTTTCGCTCAAATAGCATCCGTTGGAAGAAGGGGTGCACGGAACTGTCAATCTAATCAACCATTTTTTCGGAATTGTACCGGCTGCAACTAGTATAACATCGGCTGTCTGAAAGCTGCGTTCTATTTGGGGTGTCTTTGAGTCTGGCGGGTCGGAAGATACTCCGTTAACCACCATTTCAAAAAATACTGATGTTAGGTAGTTGGCCCATTTTCATCGGGTGATGTTTTCCGGAGAGGGTTTTCCTACCCTGGAGTCCGTTAGTGCCTCTAGAAATTAACAAGCCATACGGAGACACACGGGCTAAATGAGCGTTATCGGGCATTAGCGACACATCAGGTGGTTACTGAGTGTGTTTTTCACTTCAGTCACTAATGTCACTACAATCACCCCTCCAAGCGTTTACTGTTACCAAGCTGTGTTCAGGCCTCGTCGGATAAACTTTAGCAGACGGCCCCACAATCCGCCTCTCTGACTAGCATAAAGTAGATTGAAATCACACGTGATGCCTCCTTACATCACTTGTCAGTCTCTTGAAGGAATTTTTGGACGTCAAAAAGCATTATTTTTGTTCCCAGAAGAAATTTGGTGGCCTGAAGACACGAGATAAAGCTTGCTAAGGAGAATGCCGGAACAACAGTTAGAGCCCAGTTCTTCTAGTGAGGGGCTGTAAACCCACGGAATGAACCGTCATCTACGACAGTGACAAACGCCACAGTGACGGACTTAAAGCACCAACATGAATGCCACATGCAGTAATGTTTTCGATAGTAATGTTATGCCTTCCCAGGCCAGCGCAGTGCGTTTAGTTGACCTGTTTTTAATTTTCCACTTGCTGATATCGACAGATTTCTGATCGCTGGTGTCTCTGGTCTTATTTCAGTAGTTCAAATGTTTCTTTCAGTTTCACTGCCTCTTCCGTCCAATTTTTCCAGCTTTGATTTTTCCCAGGGAAAAATTTCATTTATTTTCTCCATGGAGGCAATTTACGTTCCGAGGGCTTCTAACCCGAATAAGGTTTACGGTAGCGATAGCCCTGAGGCGGGCCATACGAAACAAGACGACCGG
Source organism: Paragonimus kellicotti (assembly GCA_014220965.1). Taxonomy (NCBI): domain Eukaryota; kingdom Metazoa; phylum Platyhelminthes; class Trematoda; order Plagiorchiida; family Troglotrematidae; genus Paragonimus; species Paragonimus kellicotti. The sequence goes on along the minus strand of LOND01000927.1, from coordinate 45,929 downwards.
TAGAGAATAGTGTAACAAGGAATCTACAGGTACCGCTACTCGTTCAAACAAGTGTTTAAGCGCATGTGTAGGTTCATAGAAAGTTGGTGCAGACGACAACTGATACTCAACCAGAGAAAATGATAATTAAATCTAGTTACTTCATCCGGCACGGAACGTGTACCCCTTTCACGGGCGTACCGCATTTTTTAACAGTTTCAGAAGCACACATTATTACGCCGGCAAAATTCTTTTCGTCAAACGGAAGAGCAGAACTTGTCTTGGTTAGCTGTTGCAGCGCGCAGCCTACCCAGGGCGCATAGGCATAAAAGAAGTGAACATTACTGGTACGTACTGCGAATACACTGGACGGAACTGACCGGAAATGAACCCGACTCAACTCTCGGTCTTTGGCCAAAGTTCTCAACCCTCACCATTAAAAATGGATTTATTAATAAATCGGCGACCTTTTGAAACTGTCAAGCAAATAACTAAACTGGTGGAAGTGAGTTGCGCCTTCGACGAGATCGCTGAAATCAGTGTTCGGGAAGATTCCTCAGATACCCAGATTACTGACCTTCGTTTTCAGGCTGTTCGAAGTCCAGCCACAGTGCATGTATTCCGCATTCTGCTCGAGTGGTTTCTACTGAGTTCAGTGTGAATAAAGGGGGTTGAGCCTGAAGACGCAAGTCACTCGGTTCTAGTCAGTTTATCCGTTTCCACTTCCGGCGAGCGTCCTTTGCTTCACAAGAAAATCATTCAAACCGGAGTGAAGCACCACCCTTCGGGATTGCAGCAAGCACCGAGCACACGGCATGGTTAATAATCTAACAGCTTTCATTAAACGGGAACCTAGAAGCCCTATAGAATGATACTAGCAACTTCATAATTGAGGTCATTCTAGTGGCTGATGACGCTGTAAAAACAATTGCTTCCTAATTAAGGTCTGGCGACTGGACTTGTAAAGCTTTTTGTAATGGTCTCTTCGGCCGCTATCAGCTGATAGTCCAAAGAACCGTTCAATACTTTCTGTTAGAAAAGTGTGTAATATTTAAGTACCGCGAATCTTCGAAACCAGGTGAAAAATTTGAGCTAGAACCATTTGAAGGATGGTACCTGAAGTTCTTTGGCTTTGTGCAAAACTTCTGGCGAAATGTGGCCAGCAGGTTGAACGACGAAGGACAGAAGTCGTCCCACTTGATTCATTTTTACAGGGGTCGAGCTACGATAGCTATCGAACGTAGCGTATTACTGCCTGGTGAGGTAGTATCTACTCGATCAACCAACTTATTGGGGTAACGGTTTGGAAATCCCCATGAAATTACTGAGGCTGTCATCAAGAACGTGTTTACAGGTTCGAGGCCCGCCATGGGGGACTGTGAGGGCCTGCAGCGTTTGGTCACTAAGATGAAGGTATGCCAGTTGAAGTTGTCTCAGATGAAACCTCCATCTGAGTTAACTTGCCCGATGAACCCCCTGCATATCGTGGATAGACTCACATGTCCCATGTAGCCGACTCTATCCTAAGCACTGGTTGGCAGTCTGTCCTCAGCGACTTGCTTGAGCTTATGAACTAACGACTGTTGGCCACTAGTACCCTGTATGGTAAACTCATTGCCCAATCAACCTAGGGCTGCAGCAGTGGAAATGAGACCACGCGCTTTCGCGATGATTTTCAGCCGATACTCCGAGTGCCAGTCGTCGTCGGAACGATGTATGAGATAAACCAGTGGGCAGTATGTGGTAACAACCATGCTTGACAGACGTGCCGGCCAACTCAAGATACCTCACCGCAGGGACGACGTGCGGTACTGAGAAATGGTAAACAGTGCTTCGTTTGCTTTTTACCAAGGCACACAGCCAAGTACTGCAATCCGTGTGCAGAGTTTACGGTTGCTGCATGAAAAGCAACATCATATCTCGATGCAGGCAGACCCGGCGGTTACAGGGTCTGAACTCAAAATAAAGAAGTCAAACTGTGGAGCCGCTTCCTCGCGTGATGAAGTGGTTTGTCTTGGCTTCATACTAGTCGGGTTAATTGGGGCAGTCGGAGCGAGCGAAAACGTATGATCTTCTGGATAATGGTACTGATACCGCAGTCAGAGATGAGTCCCTAACCGAACGATTAGGGCTGCCAGCATGCGAGCGAACGCTCAGCATTCGTACATTGAATAAGACGGATACTAGTAAATGTCAAGAGCTGAGTTTGGAAGTTGAGTCTTTGGATGATGGAAGTATGATCAGGGTTGACAAGGCCTGTACCGCTGAAGATCTTTCGGTAGAACCAGCGAAAGCCATATCCGGGAAGGACGGTAAGCGACATTTCCGCTCGGCCCGTCTGCCTATCATCACGTTGACGGAAGATAGTTGGCTTACTAATAGGCTGCGATGTACCGGAGGCACATTTGGTTGTAGATCAGTGGGAAGGGGAAGGCTTCAGCCAATCGTCACAAAAACCATCATGCGTTGGACTTTGCGAGGCCCCACGTCACTGTCAACCAACAGCAAGACTGAAGTTCATTGCCTAAATGGTACTGAGCTAGAATAATTGGTTCGGTGCATGTTCGACATTAGGATCGAATGAAACGCCTGGGGATGGTCGGTATAAAATTGGCTTGAAGTGGCGGTATGACAGTGCAAGCCTCCCTGATGACCGATGGATGGTTCAAAAACGTCAGCATTTAGTGGGTGAGATACTTTCTTGCGATGCTGGATTGGTGCGTAAGTATAACGGGATTATTAAGTCACACGTGACAAAAGGTTATACAGCGTGGGTTGACACCGGCAAGCACAAGACACATCGCTGGTGGCGACTACTGCACTGCCTGGTGTGGAATCTGAATAAGTCTGAGAAAGTGAGAATCGTATTTGGCTGCGCAGCGGAATACAAAAATATTTTCTCTAACTATTTCATACTGTAAGAGCCGACCCTGACAACCAACCTAGTGTGTGCTTTTTTACGAGTCCGCAAGGGTTTGATAACCTTTTCTTTAGATAGGGAGGAAATGTTTCGTAGATGAACGTTCCTCAAAAAGACTTCAGTTGGTGAAGCGATGAGTCCACTGGAGCCCTCCTGACACTTATGCGATCATGATCCATCCTCTCGGGTTATTTCTTCACCATTTTGCGCGTCACATGCGCTGAAGATGGACTGCAGTCGATAATAGACATCGATCTTGTAACCTGGTCGGTGAAATTGTGGGCGAAAATTTTTACGCTGACAATTGCCTGGTATCGGGGAAAACCTTTGAGGATGCCAGGTGTAATGCATCTGATTCATACGGAATGCTCTCCGTGAGTGGATTCACACTTAGAAAGTGGACGTCTACCGTAGCCGATGGATATATCATCCAATGAAGAGCAATCCACGTCAGCAACACTGGACCTAGGTGACGACAGTCACCAAAAGGTACTTGGGGTCCAGTGATACTGCCAGATGACTGTTTCAGATTTCGAGTGTCCTTACCGAGGAAGCCATCCACTGAGAAAGGCTTGTTGGTCTGTGTCACGTCAGTGTACGACCCGTTGGGGTTCATTGCTCCATTTGCTCTCCTTAGTTCGAAGTTACTTCAGTGTCTGTGTGGAGCAAATATCGAATGGGATACATTTTTGAAGGGGGTTGTCGAGGAGAATGAGATAAGTGGTCACAGGGCATGATGACGACAGAGTGAGTTGTTGCACCACGTTTTTTCGGACCCCATGAGAGGATGCCAACGCACTCAGAATTACATATGTTTACTGACGTCTCTGATGTGGACTATAACGCTGCCGTCATTCTCCGATGCATCATGGAAGTTGACGTCATCGTAAGTAGACTGAGCATAGCTCAAAGGATCACTAGATGATCCGGATTAGCATATTACACTCCTTATGACTACTTGTCTGCCGAAGACCTTCTCCCTAATGTTGACGTGGTTCCGTAGGAAGTGTTTGCGTGCGACAAGCATCTTGTTGTCCGTCAATCGTTGCACGCTGTCAGCTTTTCAGAGTGCAGATGCGTACCTTGATTTTGCTAAGGCGTTTGAACAGTTAAACTGTCTCATGCTACTCGGCAAATCACGTCCGTGGTGTTAATGTTAACCTGCTTCGGTGGCTACGCTTACACTTGACGAACAGCTTCCATCGTGTTCCGATTAGCTTCTACTTCTGTGACTCTCACTGGAGCGTTGGTGAGGATTTCATAGTTCGATTATTGCAAGTCTCCTTCCTGTCGATATAAACGTGATTACTTCAACCCATTGTTCTCCGTCGCCATTGCCTGATAATTTCAAACGTTAGCTTAGCATCAAAACTCTCGAGTGATTCTGTCATGCTGAATGGCGATCCAAGCCCTGTTTTGTTTGGCGTTAGACCAGCCTTCCTGACCCCATTGTCAAGCAGTGCTAATTAATGCACCTACATATTTCGTTAACCACTAGCTGACGAAGGAACAAACGCTGACGTCCTTCACGTCGTACGCTTCGCAAACTCCTATTACAATAACCTTTCCATTATGAGCGACTTCAACCACCCTCTGGAATATACACTGAGCCGGTAGTCGCTACATTCTGGGCAATAAATTAGGATATTTAATTAGCGAAATTTGACCAGAAGGACTGCCAACTAGTTCAATCAGTACAACCTCTCTGTATCTGACAGGATTTTCGCTGAAAATTTGCCTGCGGTAGACGCTATGCGAGTATTGGATTCCTTGGGCTGTAGTGACTATGTTGTGCCTTGATTGGGATTCATTGACGAGATACCATCCTGCCTATCTGCAGTGGTACATAGGTTATGATTCTCCGAAAGGCACTTCACCACATACGAGGTGGCTCCCATCCATTAATGATAGACTTACAAAGGCCGATCTGTGAGTTTGGACTGAAATCAACACACACCCAACCAGCAAACAGTTGGCGCTTGTTTTCGCTCAACATCCTTCTTTGAGTAAACTGTGCATTCACCTCACCGTGAGGACGGTAATATAAAGCAAGCAAGTTATTGAGCACATTTTGAATAGCATATACTAAACGGTCACATTATTCATACTCAACACAAATAGACGCAGTACTGCAGCTTTGGAAGAAAACAGACCCTCAAACTCTAGATATCCGATAAACGCGGGGCGAATCCAAAGTTGATTCACAGGTTTCCTCTCCTCAAACAACCGCGCAGCAACAGGCAGCACTCGGTCAAACACCCCACTTTTCCCAACCTGAAGAGTGCCCAAGCACTGAGGTACATTATGCGGAAGTCTACATGGATGAAATTTTAACCAGTTTCCTTGCTACCTATTCAGACAGCAGATTAATCAATGAGACACTTAAAATCTCCAGTAAGAAAGTTATCAAACTCAATTTACCAATGATTCTTATGGAAAAAGTTTTCAGAGGGGGTGGCATGAGGTAATCTGCTCTTCCAAGCTGTGCCGGCGCACTTTGTTTCGCTCTACTGTACCTGTCGCAACTCATTTTACGGACTGAAATGGTTCGTCAGCATCAAAAACGTGCCAACATCGTTCCGGTATCGTGCCGGTCCTCAAGGAATGATCGATAGTGAAAGCGATCAGGCACCACCCAACAGCTCTCTCATTGATCTCGAAGGCGATGCAGAATCTCGTAGACGGTGGCCTCAGGCACCACCTGGATGTAGACGAACGGCTAACTTACGAACATCACCAGTTTCAAAAGGTGGGTCATTTGTTATGAACCCGCTCAATGGTGATGGCGACTGAATGATCGTAGCTGGGGTAGATGTAGTTATCTTGGATTTTAATAGGGCACTTGCCAGAGACGACCATGTTGCATCTACTATGAAGCAGCCCAAATCCGGCACCTGCGTTAAGGCGTTCGGTTGGTTAACAGACCATCTGTGAGACAACCGCTTCCGGGTGAGTGACGACGGAATTTACTCACAGAATCGTCGTGCACCGGCTGGGACTCTGCATGGCTCCATTGTTGGTCTCATATTCTTCACAAGTTTTGTCAGTGTGTCAGTTGAAGTTGTAAATGTTTTGCTACTGTAAGCAGAAGACCCCAAATTATGGTCAGTAATCTGGTTCCAGTAAACCGCACTCTGGTTGAAAGCTAAACTGAACTCGGCCTCTGAATAAGGACAAACTTCAACGAGGTTGAGTGTAAGCTTCCGCGTTCGCGCCGAAAGCTGTCGTACCTCTGCTGAGTGATAGGTGCGCTTCTACCTAAGACAGAATGTAAAAAGAGATCGTGCAATTTTTTTGAATGAGCTAAGTCTCACAGCAGCGTGAGAATCCGTACCATGAAAAAATACATTTCAAAATTCATCGACCCACTGGAATGAAAGGGACCTTATATCCATCTCCTCAAGACCGGTCACAGTTCTACGCTCGTCATCCATCTGGGTTGAACATCCAGACCCGTGCTCCGTACTGCGTTATTGAATGCATGCGCTGGGCAACCGACCGGGTCATCGGCCCACGTAATTGGACCACTCTGATGAATTGGACACTGAAGTTTTCCTCTTATGAACAGAAGACTGACGGCAAGTTACTTTGAACCATCGCTTCCTTAACGACCCGTCCCACCCCGAAATTCAGAAACTGTAGGGGTCAGTTAAGGATAGTTGTTTGAGAACGGAGGCCCAAGAGCAAATATTCGTGCAGGTAAATAAACAAGGAGAGCTTTTGGTAAGGGTTTTGATATTCCTCGGGAATAAAGGGGACTTGGCTCTCGGTAGAGTGAGACATGTCGTCATCAGGGGCATCGCTTAGCCCGCTGTAAAAGAAAGTAAGTCTAGGGAAAGAACGATCAGATTTCCTCCGATGTATCTCCCAAGACAAGTAAATATTCCGGAACATGTGGCTATTGAACGAGTAATGAAGTTGGGTATGTGGCAAGCGAATACTTACAGTCCTAGTCCCATGCTGGCTGAGTTCGCTAACCCCAGGCAACGAAACAGGTCCCTGGCGGTTGCAGGGCAGATTTACACGGCTATTCAAGGTCGGGTTATCGTGGTTACCGGAAGAATGGACCAGATGGAGTGACACTAACCGTCCCACTGGTACAGGATTATGAAGTGCCCCGAGGGTACAGCTAGCAAGCCCAACGGCGGAACAAGAGGATGAGGAGACAGGCGAAAGTTTCACTCTAATGTTGAAGGCTTCTCAACATAAGCAGCGCGGATCATTCACTCTGGAGCTAGGAGATAGAGAAGGACCTCCTTCAATGGAGGAGGTGAGTACTTAGATATAATACCTGAGCAATGTGCTGCCGCTTGATCCAAGGAGATTGAAACGAGGGTGGCTGTAAGAAGTCCTTAAGGGTTTTTGTATAAAAATGCTAATAGTCTGGGGAATTAATGGAGCTGGCCCTCAGGGGAACCAGCAGGGAATTATGTTGTTGCAGTTACTGAGACCTGGTTACGAGGGAACATATCCGTCGATAATATTTGCCCTCCGGGATATTTAATCCACAGGGTAGATAGACAAGATGGTAGAATGGGTGGGGTGTTCTGTTGTTAATAGCGCAGCATTATGGCCAGCGCCAAGAAGAGTTGAATTTCGAAAATTTTCAACTATTAGTCTATTCCATAGCGGAGGGCAAAACAAGGTTGCTGCTCATGTGGGTCCATAGAGACCCCATCTACTCGATATGAGGATGAACAACTCCTCAGTGTTATTAGAAGGCAAGCAAGCATGTCACAGCGACTTTTCATAGTAGGAGATTTCAGTGCTGTTGAGGTGGTTTGAACATTGTTACATGCTGCCAGTGGTACATTTGGTAAGGAATTAGATCTTCTAGACGAGAAGGCAGTATGTTTCAACATCACAATCGAATGCCTTCCTGAAGCCCAAGTAAAAGGCCTCAACTTTTTCTCCTGCATCCATCCTCTCCGCGATCTCATCGAGGAAGCAAATCAGTTTGGTTAGACAAGACCTACGTCTCACAAATCTGTGTTGGTCTGGGGATAGTGGCCGATTCTCAGTAAGGTACTCCACAATCTTACTTCCAATAATTCTTTCCAGCAGCCTCAGTACAACCGATGTGAGGCTGACTGGTCGGTAGTTTGTCACCACGTGTTTCTTACATGGGTGGGTACAGCCCAGTCCATCCTCCAGTCATCTGGGATGATGGTCCTTTGATGGGTAAGATTAAACAACAGAGCGGGAGGCTCCTGTAAACATCACTGAGAGGTCTTCGCATCTTTGAATGAATATAATCCGGCCCATCACCTTATTCACGTCTAGTCCTTCCAATCTGCCCCCAGTCTCTTACCCTCTCATTTTAACCTCTTGCTTCACTGACTCTCCTTCAGCTCTTGCGCTGAGTCTGATTGCTGTATTTTTAGAGTCCGGAATGTTTATCGCCTCTGAAATCAGCGAAAAAGCTCCGCTTTTTGTAGCGATGATTCAGTAACGTTGCCCTCAGTATTAACAATGAAACCCAGTTGTCCCATAATGGACACTTTGGCCTGGAAATGATTAAAGAAGGCCTTGCGGTTCTTATGATTGATTCTCGCAAAATTCAGTCCGAACTTTGTCCTGAATTCACTTTGCAATTCCGAATATATCTTTCTAGTCAACTCGTACTGAAAAACCTGATTTACCCTGCAAACTGTTTGTATACAACACAGTCTTTCCTTTTGTCACTCTGCCTATTTTCGACCCTCCTTTTCCACCACAAAGGCTTGTCTTTATGCCGACCACCTCCTATAAGTGAATGCCTGTCAGTTGGTTGTAAAAGGTCGTCATTGATTATGGCCGAGAATTTGTTAATATCGTTGGTACCATGAAACTCTACCCGGCTCGACTGTTTTGCATCCGACATTAGTTGTTGAATATTAATGCCTCTAAAGGACCTGCGACATCTGACGAAGAATTGGCGTAGACACGACTAAGCTGCAGACGTGTGACCCCATGGCCATCCTTGCCAAAGAGCGTTGCCATTTCCAGGTCCAAAAGGCTACTGGGGTTTCTTGTTGCAACAAAGCCTGAAACTGTGGCAATTTGACCATCCTTCATCCTTCATCTAGTGACCTCATTGACGTGT
>LOND01000927.1:0-12909 GCA_014220965.1 Paragonimus kellicotti | reverse complement strand
GGGCCAGGTTGACGTGCCCGAACTCGCTGGCTGTGCAAAATTTTGCTCACTGTTTTAACCGCTAACAGACGCGGTCAATGGCGGAGAAGTAGCCATTGTGCCAAAATGCTGGTCCCGTGGCCACTCTGTCTTACAGGCGGTTATCAGTAGTGGTAACTAGGTGCGGCATGGAAGGAATCTGACCGGAAGTATATTGCGCTGGGGAGCTGACATACATTGGCCATGTGCTTTGTGATACCACTGCCAATAATGAGGCCATAAATCTACTCCCACTGTCCGAATCGGACACCAGTAACCAATTTATTTCGAATGGATTGCTGTCACTCACAATAGGATCGGAAAGCGCTATAATCCTAGAGAACACGACCAAAAGGCATCCATCGGAAAGTGATACTAGTGAAGTGTAGTAACTTTACCATTACCGTTGACTGAGTTAGCTAAGCCTCCAGATATTTATTTGCGACTGCCAGACTGATGGACATATTTTGACCACACAGTTGTTGTCGGGCGATCCATGGAGAATTATTCAATAACCCTTAACTGGACACCGTCGGACTGTCACCACTCCACCGCTGCCCAGCTCGTGGCAACCACGCATTGCAGGTGATTTTTCTGCGCTACATTTTGAGGACTGTTTACTCAAAGTAATTCATACAGTTCAATGGCTCCAGGAAAGATTCAGCCGCCCCCTCGGGCTGCCCAATTAAACAGGTGTTAGTTTAACAGAATCCCATCGCAAGTTGCTTGAGCAGATACTCTGCGCTGATATTAATCTCGACGCATGGAGACAATTATTATCGCGCCTATCTTCATAGCGGCTAGCCGGCGTTCCCCAGTTGACTGCCAGTCACTCAGTATTACAACGTCCCACGCGAGGTAATGGAGAGCTTGGTTAAGCCCCCCATCTCCAAGCGCTTTGTTTCCAATGATTTTTCTTCCATCACCTCGCACGAATTCTTACCCAGCTGATTCCATCTGACTAGAGTGCTTCTCTTCACGGATAGTCTGACGGAAACAAGCGATAGTTTTTCCATCTCGAACGTTATCTTCGATTTCAAAGCTTTCGATCCCGTCCCAAACAGCCACTCTATAAACAAACTGAAGGGGGTTATTCTCTGAGTTGATTTATTTCTTGATGGTGCACCTGTCAGACTCAAAAGTGGACCCAAACATCCATCTCCTTCCTTGGTTTTCGCAGGACTTCCTCAGGACTTCCTGGTTGGTCGGTTCTTTAATACATTGTATTTGCATCAATTGTCCTCTGTACAATTCTTCTAGCAACGCCGTACTGTACACAGACGATTCAGGTAAGCAGTATGTGTTTCCATTGGACTTTATGATGGGTTTCATATGACTAGGCGCTGTTCGGGCGATTGGAGTTCCCCTGGAAATGACAATCATCAGGCCTACATGCCGTTCGGCTGAGACTCCTGCGATGCCTATGTATTTCCTACCGAAATCAACACAGTTGACAACGTAGAAGGCAATTGTGCGTAAAATCCTGGAATCCGGCTTTTCAACTCACCTCTTGCCTGTCATCACGAAACGGCAGAAAAGGACCTGCTATTGTGAGATTGCACAGCCCACCCCCCTGTGTATATATAACAGCTTTTCAAACACTACTTGTGTACGCCACTCAGGTCATATGTACCGGCTAGAGGGGAGGCGCGATCTCTGTCGCGCACATTCAGTGCGAGGTTTCCAACCTAGTTATGGGTTAAAAAACAACCACGTACGATCCTTCCGGAATTCTTTATTCTTACCTACCTGAATTTCAACGACTGCGGTATTAACTTTCTAACATGTTTCTTTTTAAATTGGCTCCGTCGAACACTTTCTCAATGTAGTGGGCATCGAGTATTCTACTACCGATTCAAGTCCACACCGAGTCATGCGTCATCTGGTCATCAAATAATGGCTTTCCCAAGAATCCGAAGGTGCGGAAGAAAACTTTTATTTAAAACGGTCAACGAGAAGGTGCTCGTAACAACTGGACCTAATAGGGTACTTATCGAACTATAGTTTCTGATCTTCAACGTAGGGAAATCTTCAAAATCTAAGCGAAAAATGGGCTCGCGTAACGAAGTGAACAGCTGGGCACCGTTTGGCAACAAAGAGAGACGAAACAGGACTGAGCTCAGTTGAACAAATGTCCGAGGTTGGGCCTGATCCAAACGAGTTCCGCGGAATCAAATGGGGGCAGGATGTGTGATATGAGAGGAAGCTGTTTAATTTTGGCATTCAGAATTGCGTAGTGCCCGGAGAGGTTAACAGTGCGGGAAGTGCTGGCAATAGTTGAAGTAAGAATAAAGAGAATCATTGCAGCTCATTTTAGGGGGATGTTAAAAGACAGGGTCACCTTCCAATCAACCCGAAAACAATTCAACGAAACACAACAATCACCGCAATAATCCAACAAACCACACCAAAACGAACGGTGCATATCATCGACCAACAAGGACATGCCATGCAGATTTACCCTCCTCATATTCGACCCTATTCATGCGACGATAGTTTTCTCGTAGGGTTTTTAACCACTGGAACAGCTTATCCTCGTAAGTCTTCGGCTGCTTTTACGGCGATCGGTTGGAAGAGCCGACGGATTCTTTCTTTGACGTAACTGCGTCTGGGCTCATGTTTTATCATTTTCTGGATACTTGGTACGCGGTGTCACACCATGAATTCAGAGACTGCCTCCCGGATCAACAAGCGCTATCTTCGGTCAGATACATTGAAACTGTAACTTCAGGTCTCTGTTTTAATAACACAAACCACCGAAAATGTTGTTTATATGTGCACCGGCTATTAGAGCCCATTTTAATCCTACAACACCCCCAGAAGCCGGTATATGACTCCAACCTTCCTTCCGCGAGATCATGATGCACGTAGTCTGCGTGTCAAATACTCCATGAATCTGCACCGAGTCTACCGGATCAAATAAACCCACTTATCCTGTTGAAGATGACAAGATGGCAGTGATACTAGAAGTAGTCAGCAGCCTCTCGACTTCCACGGTCGGCCTCGCCTGGGAATTACTCTTTGATCCTATGAAGACAGGCGCATGCAGGTACGCATATACTGTTGGTGGTATATTCCTACTAATGTTCTTTTCCTGAAAAACATAATGCAGAAATTTTATAGTTTGTCCGCTCAAAGAAACCTAAGGTGATAAACGTGGCGTAGATATGGTTAGGGCTCGATTTGTTTCATCTGGAAATAGACCTTCCTAGTTATATTATCTTTCCCAATGATTGGCCGGTCGGCAGCGGAGGGTGTAGTGGTCCGTGTCAGTATTGGATTACGCGCAGCCCTGTTGTTACCTTACAAATCCGTGTGGATAAACGTTTGGATACCTCATTCATCACAAGTCATCGTCGGCGATACCCATTGCGTCTTGTCTATTACCCCGAGCGGGACCAGGGAATACACAGCACCAACAGGCGGAAGACCATAGCGCAAATATGTCGTTTCATCGTCTTGGGCGAATTCGACCTAATGTATGCACGTCTTGCCAGTGAGATAACCGCCCATTGCTGTCGTTAAGATCTGAAACTTTGTGCATCACGTGCAACTCACCAAACACGTCGACCGACACACATGGAGGACAGAAGATCACAGACCATCACAACCAGACACCATATCAGCTAGTGAATCTCATATTGAATAGTGTCGGAGTTGATACATCACTGGGTACAAGTGATCACGCTATGGTCATCTTCAGCTTAACATATGATATCAATATCACTTTCCTTCTGATGCTGACTGGACGCAGTTTCAGGCCAGCCAGTTTTCGAAAAATGCGATACAACTATTTCAAGTCAGCTGGCAGCCACCTGGAAAGCCCAGCAACTTGGATGAGCGTCTGTCACACATGAACACCGCCATAAGTGGTTCTGTCCAATCGTGCACTTCATTCACGGCCTACAGGTTGCCTTGACTCAGTTTCCCAATCCAGCGCTTAATGAAAAAGAGACTAGCTTCATGGGATGCGTTTCATCTTGAGGAAGATAATGCTTCACACCTACACAAATAACGTCGTAAGTAGTGCGCAGAAACCGCAGGCAACCACTGCAGGGTTCACTAATAATTGCTTGCAAAATCCACTGCTGAATGTCTCAACGGGTTCTTCGAGCACATGTCTTCCCCGACGAGGACGAAAGCTGCTGCACAATCTTCCAGAAAACCTTCAGGGCGCTCTCCTTCTATTTCCAACGCGCAACGATGTTTCGATGTTACGTTATTTGCTCAACCGAGACGGAACCACCTGCTACAACTTTCAATCCTAATCGTCTTCCGGACTTGACCCTTAATTTCACCCCTGCTAACGTAAGCTTCAGAATATTCCCGCTAAGCGTTGACAAATCATTGCGGCAGGATGGGATACCTCCGCTTATGCTGAAATAATCTGCAGTTAGGACGGTGAAGCCAATGGCTCGTATGTTACAGCACTCATATCTTACTGGTTGTATTCTAAGTACAATGAACAATGGCGTCATCTCCCCTGTCTACCGGGGTGGGGATAGAACGAACGCCAGTACCTTCAGATCGGTCGCTCTACCACCAGCCCTACCAAAAATAATGGAGAGTACGCTGGACAATTTCGAGAGGGATCACTTGGCTAGTCAGTCACTGTTGGTGCTGGAACAGCAAGTTTTTGGAAATGATTACCCGTCCATGGCCATCATTCTGATCACAGCTGAATGAGTAACGACAGCTGCTAAAGAACGCCCTTCAGTAAATGTTGTCTTCTCAGATTACACCAGTGCGTTTGACGAATTCAGTCACAGTAACCTACAACATAAGTTAAATATACTGGACGTATGCAGTGAAGACCGTTTATGGCCCAAACAATACATATACCGTCGCATACACACAGTTAGCGTCAAGGACGATCCATTTAAGTCGTCACGCGTCGCAAAAGGCCCCAGCAAGGCTCTCCAATGGGCCCATTGTTATTCTTGGCCCATCTCAACAATCGTTGTGATGTAATTAGCTCCTATGCTGTGGCGTATGCCGGTGATAAGTGGCTCGGTACCGTTTACGTAGTGCTGGAGATGCGGAATACTTTCTGAGAAACCTAGATGTCTCGCATATATGGTCCGTGGACCGCTCTTCAACACGTATAGGTAGCAGACTATACACATTCGTCATCGCTGTACTGCGAAATACCACCTTGGCGACTTTGCCTCAGGAACGCGACCCAGGTACGTGTGTTACTAACCTTGTATTGAAGTAACGCTGCTAGAGATGGGAGCCAATGACGGACCAATAGTGCTGAATAAAGTTTTCGGGAGTTTCCCAATCGATGTACTTTCTCGCATCTACGACACACTGGTAAGGCCACTATTGGAGGCCAAATTTAGATGTGTGCGCCATATTGAAGGAAAGACAACCGCTCAAAAGGTGCCCACGGGAGAACCGCTGAAAGAGATGAGGACCACCTGTCGAAGTCTACAGGCAACTGAAAGGTAACCTAATACTGAACAATTTCATGCTTCCCGGCTAGCCCTAACAAGTCGTTTTTACTGTCACTGATAAGCTATCTCTCACGTCCCGTAAGTATAACATTCATTTAACACAGGATCGCTTTTAATGCAACCGACATGGCAGTGGTTTTTGAATCTTCTTGACATGGAACATACTACTGGCGACGATTGTTATGTCAACACCAACTGACACTTTCAGGAGTGGATAGACTGTTAGAGTTATCCAGTGACAGCCGGGCACATGTAACTCCGCGTACATTCATCATCGTCGAGTCTTCCTCGTCTTCTCTATTTTCTCCTCCCTCAATTCTTCTCTACTGAAACGTACAGACCTTTCTCCTATTACGCCATTTCTACGTAAAGACGGTGCACCCTCTCAAGGTGCTGGACGGCTGCTAACTATTTCAACATTTGTCACAGTCTTTATAGTCTCACCATTCCAGTAGTCCACGTGCACACAGCAGATGGACCACAGTCTGACTGTCACACCGAGATCAAATTTGCTATGAAAACACTCACCCTGTATCATCGATTCATACCGGAATACCTTCACATCGGGATATGTTGAGGGTACTATGCTTACACTCCACAAAAAGCGGGAAACAAGTGAGCAGAAATAACGGAGAATGTACTCCATAAATGTCTCAGACATAACCTAGAGTGCAGTGGACTACTGGTTAAAACCCGACATGGCCTCCACAATGGCAGTTCAAATGTCGCCAAACTACTTACCACTACAGATCGTTGGACCATGACCCTGATGTCGATGTATCATTACCGGATTTTATGAAGAACTTCGACGGAGCATATAACGTAATATCAATGTAGATTTCTCAGTGTATCTGTGAGAAGCGCGCGTATGTGCGCGACCACTGCAGATAAGTACGGGCGATACAAAACAACGGATAATCACCTAACAGGACAGGCACAAAATCCGTCAACAAAAAGGTGTGACCAGAGAGAGAAAAATTTCAATCTACAAAAACTCTGACGCACGCAGCAGGAAAGAAGACGGTCGACTGTTCCATAGCTCCATTCCAGAAAACTATGAGGTTACACTAATTTACGTTTTACAGGTTTTTGTTGCAGCGTACAAGCCGATCGCTTTTTCTGTGTTGTCCGTAAAACGTGCGGGCCAACTTCCGGGCGATGTGGAGTCACCATGGGACAGCGTCCTTCTGAACTAAGTGTTCCAGCAACAGTTCTATAAAAGGACTAACGCAAGCAAGCATGAGCCAAAGGCCCGGCAGGTCGTGCACACGACTCGCACAGAGGAAAACGAAAACTGTCTCTTAAACACAGCAACACGCGCGGGAAAATTATCCGTAGGGAGTAAAATGTGCCTTGAAACAGCGATAAAAGTGTGAGATCTGTGAATATCTGATAGTATTTCAGTGGTATCGCCCAGAATTTTAAAAATCGTTGGGTTTGTCACCGAAGTCGTCACGAATCTTGAACTATTTGTTTTAATCGACCAGTAATTGGTTTGATCTTTATTTGGCGCGGAGATTGAACATATTAATGGCGGGTGTTTTGACGGTGGTCATGCGTTTTCCTTTGAACTAGCTTGCCATTTTTGATCAATAGTTGACCATCCTATGTTGATAAATGATGTATTACATATAAGTTTGTTTTCGGGTTATGGATCATGTCACTACGGCTTCGAAGGGTATATTTGGCGATCCAGGAATTTCTAGCCTCGAGCAATTTAAAGTTGTTTACGAAGTACATAGGCACCAAAATGCTTTTGTATGCGTGCTCGGTGAGCCAGATGAAGCAGCCGGAGCGCTTACGAAGTAATGGTAATGTGTAGCGTAAGTACCGCACTCGAGAGTAACGTTGGTAGATGGCCTACCGGCGTATTCAATACAAGCGACGTAGGAGTGGAAGCCGTGGATTACGAGGTGTCTAATGAGTTGGGTTAACATACTTCCCATTGCACAGTTCTGTCAATTGCATTACGTGGCGGCAACACGCTTTCACATCGTTAGGAGAAAAACCATGTTGGTTGTTAGCGCTTTTACTTTGGAGCGCAACCACGACCTAACTGCCTTCCTGTACGATGCGCACCCAACAAATCGTCGGCTCACCGCAAATGAAGTGAGCGACTCCAGGCATTATTCATTCTATATCCTTTCTCCTAAAATTAAGTAAAATACTGCAAATGCTGAGTTAGACTGGGAAATTGTTACATTGCATCAGCGCACAAACACAAGTGTTATTGAAGCTACCTTATGCGCAATTGGCTTTATCTGAAGCCTAAGTGGGTCATCCATGCACAATCGAATGTTCACTTAGGAATCCGAACAAACAACCGTCTAGAGAACGCTAATGGGCGACTCACTAAGCGAACTCATCCACGAGGTCACTTAAGCCACGGCCATCAGAAAAATGAAATCGCGCACAGCGAGTGGCTTATTCGGGAGTTTGAGATGCAGTGCACCTACGGTTGTGATCGCCGTGAGGTGGTTAGCGTCGGCGTGTACGTGAAGAATATACTGTCTCGGCTAGCAACGTTCACCGGTCAAGTGGTGTTGGAGTATTTCAGTGGGCGCGCTCCCGTATTGCACTGTAAGTGACTAGACGAGTTCAAGGTAATTGCATCTTATGTAATATCAGTCGCTAGCAACGGGCGAGCCATGAGGGCACACAGTACACAGTGAACATCACAGGTGGCACGTGTGATTGCAGTTTTCTAACATGTTTCATTGTGGTTACGCCATGCCAATTTCATGTGGGCTTTCCGTCTTCGAAAAGGACTTCTATCCATGCAGCAAGTCATTACTAACTGAAACCGCATCTGTTCTGAGCCGTTTCCCAGTCCGTCAACGGTGGCTTTCTGAATACAATTTGCTCACAGGCAGCATGTTTCCTCGAGAGGTAACTGTCGCCGTTAATAATCCATTTCAACCGGATTACAAAATGCTGCACCAGGGGCTGGCCAAGCTGCAGGATGTTAATCCCAGAACAGGAAGCCGCATTTTCAAGGCTATCATAGCTTTCATGCACCAATCCATTGAGAAAGCTAAGGCGGCCTTACCACAGACGGACTTCCCTCCTGTTTCGCGTCCTGCAGTGCAGAAACAGTCAAGATTGGAGAAGAATGTTCACGTGGGTGTGTGCCCTGTCGATATAATGGTGATCCGTTAACTCGAATTGTTATTGATGCGATAACGACCAGCCCATTTTCCCATTCAGAATATATGAATAACACCTACGTATCTCATTGCCCCTTCTGCATCGGGCAGCTGCAAACCCTTCACCAGGTATGTTATTAGTTCATCAATTATACGGTTTTAATTGCATCCACCTCAAAAAATGTTGAAGTAAAATTGTTGCCAGACGATGCCACAGACGTTACTATCCACGGTGAGTAATGCCGAAACCGTCTGAATGTTACGCATACGTCTTACATTTTTCTCATACATGCATAACACATAGAGATAAATACTTCTATTTAGGAGAAACAGAAATCAAGGAAGCTGCGGCAAACAGGTTGGAATATCGTAAATAATGGTGTACAATCAATAAATGCATTCGGGAACTTCGATCTTCTTTTCACCCTACTTCGTGTCCGGTTCGACACAGGTTCGTGGTCGTTGTGAGCTATCATGGAGTGTAAAATACCGCCGGCTGACTGTCGAGCATCAGACGTCCTGTGCTCAACCAGAGGTCGTGGCGTTGTGATTATTAGGTGCTCTCTGGAAAGCATACGAGGTTCCACGTACTAATGGGTTCATCCAACTGCGTACGTTCACCGAATTACTTGATACCTTATCACCAAATCTGATTATACCCGACCACAATGAACAGTAAATTTGGTGGTCAGGTCACGCAGACCACGTCTCACTTTATGCCTTGAAATAACCCCTTGCAGTCTTATCTTCTGGCCCAGGATGTTGGTAAATATCTGTAGTTTCCCACTTTCCACGTGGTGATGATTATACCACCGCACATTTAAGTCAGCTTCAAAAACTATTTCATTGGATTTATCTGTATTATGCACAAATTGAAGTAAAATGCTTCAAAGCTTATGCTGTGCGCGTTCATTATTCATTCGTTGCTAGAAATCCTTTTATCAATCAAATCATGTATTTTAGCTACCCCGTCAATGTATTTTGTTGTCAAAATATCGCGACTTCCCAACGTCCTTAGTAAACATCTTCAACACATTAAAACAATGTAAGTTCCGACAGCAAAATGGGTATATTTCATGCTTTCTAAAATATACCGTCAACTACCATTCAGAATATATTACAACCTTACATATTAACGGCCAGCTCACGCGAGCACTTACTCCCCGCGGATGGTTTCAACCGCAGCAGGCTTTGTTGCACGATCAAATCCAATAAGTGCGTGATTGCTGGTTTCGACTGCACGTTACAATGCGTGGGCCAATGTTTCAATTAGTTCAAGGTCAACACGGGAAGCAATACGTCCAAACGTATCTTCGAGGGACTTCGCCGTCAACTCATATAACTAATGTCGGAAAATGTTGAAACAAGTCGACTTGGATGAGAGAAGACGAGAAACTGCAAGATTTAGCGAACAATCGGTCGGACTCCGAGGTAGAACTTGGTGGATTGCCCGAAAACGTCCAAAAACTGAAGGCCCTGCGAATCGTTCGGTAAATGCAGGGATTTGTACGTCTATTTGTCGCGGAAGCTCCCCTCGCATGACGATTTTTCGTGGAAATGAAAAATCAAAATACAGTTTTACGTATTAAATGGGGGAATATGTAGTGATCACATGTACGATGATGACTAATGTGTATGTAATTTTTCGACAGACGCGTTATGAGATGTTGATATTTCCGTGTTTAGTAATAGTGTATTACGTTTGGGGAGCAGTTGTTATAATGTTTCGCGAGGATCGATGAACCAGAACCTACTTCTAGCATGACCATCATGTAGTTATCAAAACTCCCTATGTAGCTTGACGTCAGTTTGCATTATAGGACTGACGTTCAGACTTAAGTCCATATTTCATAACACATGAATGTTGTTAGACTGTCAGCAAAGTGGGTTTGAGGCAGGAGAGACAGCAAAAGGAGTGGATCGAGGTTTCAGTGTGATTGTGTAAAGTATAGGGGTGGAGCACTTTTCACCGTTTTGTGTGGAGAGTTTTGTATGATATTCAGTAATCCGTTAATGCCGGCAACCATTAATCATAGCCTGGAGGCTCATCAGGGGAGTAGATTATTACAAATGGGTATATATATATGGGGGAAATGTGTGTGGACTTTAAACCCGTTTTCTATATGTGCTCCGGGTGTAACTCTATATAAGGTCGTTCTGCTAGATTTACTAATGTACGTCGACTTTTTACATTTTACAAACATGTGGGTAAAGAGTTTACCATAGCGTAAGTGAGTAAAATGATTTTGACTCTCCAACGATTTCGTGGACAAGCAATATATCAAATGCTAGATGGGGTTGTGACTAAACGGTGGGGATACAAAAAGCTGCCTCAAGCAAGCTGGTTTCGAGAGATGCCTGAGGGTTGGGACAAGTGTGTACATTATATGTACCTGACGGCCAGTTGTTCCCACATTCAAAAATATCATCAGAAGAATACGGCCAAGTTGAAGACAGACACTGTGTTTTATGCAGTAAGGTAGTTACCCAATCTATTTGTAAAACGCCTAATTGATTGCGAAGCTGCCGGCTTTCAGCGCTCACAGTAACGCTGTAGGTTGCCCCGCTGACTATCTTGAGTTCCGGTTTTTCCGCGTGAGTGTTAACGGAGCGTACTTTTGAAAGTGGCGTTCCCCTACACGAATGCCAAAGAAGTCTATACTTGGACCAGTGATGATTGAAGCGTTTATCAACGACGTCCTTGCTCTTCTACGTCGGAGAATTCAAAATGCGGAAACCTGCAGCCTCACCTTAGGACTAACTTGTCATCTAGAATGTCCACATCTCTTCCGAATAATGGACGCGAGGCAATTTTTTACAATTTAAGGAGTTTAGTTGCAGGGTCCAACGTGTTTGGCACAACTCTGTTCATGCAGACCGCAAAAATAATGCACGTCCCCTCGCTGTTGACTCCGAAAAGGACGTGGATACAACCATCACAAAGGACCTGAACGCGGGATCTAAGTGGCAAGTCAGATGGCCCAAAGAGATAACGCCAGATTTTGCCTACTGGCAAGGACCTATACACTATTCTCTGTTCACAATTTATTCATCGGTTGGGACGTCCATCTCTTACTTGAAGTGAGTACTCAAGCGTTTGCCTCTTGTCTTGCGGAAAACTCTCTTGGGCTTGAACCTATCCAACGCTGTGCAATAGAGCGAGTCCAGTGCCAGCGCAGCTGACATTAACCCACGGAGCTACGCCGCCTCAAACGTTCCAGCCCACATGACTGAGAGAGGCCTCATCTTAAAATATCGTATTCTAAACGCTTCCTGACATCCCGACCACAGCTTACTGATGGAAACAGACACAACTGCTCTCCGAGGACAGTCGTCAAACTTAGCTCACCAACAGGGTCGACCATAATAATGGTGTGGTTACTTTAGGACGCCATTTCATTGCACGTAATTAATACGACGAACATGTCATCACTTAGGCGGAAACCCGACCTTTACATGCTTAGCTTCCGGGGATTCTATTCCAACTTATCTGTGACTGGGAGGACTGGCCCTGATAATCAGCGAACCTCCGTCCGTGTGGGCAACTAATAAGAAATAAATGGGTTTGTTTACTGCCACCGATGATATGTGCGCACTTGGTGATATGAATGCGCTACAGATTACTGAGTAGGGTGTGAAAGTTGACAACTTTCTTCCTTTTTGTGTCCCAATCTGTTCTCTCCGGGCTCATTTCTGTTGCTTATGAGAAACCCGACTTTCCCACACATTCTGAAGATTCTTGTTAACTCAGTGAAACATATACCCCAAGTCTTATTACTAGTATATATAAAGAGTGTGCATAGTAGCGCGCTTAAGCCGCGACCTCCCTTAACCAAATAGTGTTCACACAATCCATACTAAAGGATTCAAATCGTAATAGTGCCAGGCAGGGTAAGAAAGCGGACCACTGCATCTGACCACTAGACTCGTCCTCAACCAGTAAAACAAAAAAATCTGCTGAGGTAGCCTCGCGAGCAAGAACACAAGAAGACTCCGTCCTCACCCATCAACCGGCCCAAGTGAACAGTGGCTGCTTGACCAACATGGTTCAGCATAATTGAGGGTGAGATGATATTAGGTGGCTGAGGCTGTTTTCAATCAGTCGACATTATTGCATACGCGTTAACTGTGAGTACTCCAGTTGCTGTGACAGCTTCAGTGGTGTGCCTCAAAGTGGTATCCTTGGCCGGTCTCTGTTCCATTTCCCCACGGATGATTTCGCCTCCACTGGTAGTATTTGAGGATGGCGTTTTAAAATCCGCCGGTCACTGAATACGGCCAGTACC